>JBAMYA010045817.1:0-11441 GCA_037176975.1 Arrhamphus sclerolepis | reverse complement strand
CCCGACAACATAGCTCCTAGGATCATTCGGATACTCAAACCCCTCCACCACGATAAGGTGGCGGTTCAAGGAGGAGAGTTCTGGATGTTATTGTTTAATTTATTTTTGTTTCATGAGTGACCAAATGTTTTCTGTTGAGCATCTGGACTCTTCTACAAACCCATGCTCTTGGCAGCATGTGCTTTAGCGTTGTCTTGCTGAAATGTGCAAGACCTTCCCGAGGTTTGGAAAGTGCTTGGATTTGTAGAAGATTGATCCCTTGAAGTTGAAACCAGAAGTTTACATACACGGTATAAAAAGACATGTAACCTTTTATTTATTTTTTTCCTGCTTTAGGTCAGTTACCAAAATGATTTCTATTTTCTAAACAGTGAAAGAGAGAATTTATTCATTGTTTTTATTACTTTCTTCACTCTCAGAAGCTTAAATCATTTTCTTAGGTGTATAACTTTGGTCAACTGTTTTGGGTTTCCTTCCAGAAGCTTCTCCTTCTCTGATTTAATGTCAGACAGTGAGAAGAAAAGGTTGTGTCTTTTAAACAGCGCATGTAAATATCTGGTTTCAGCTGTATATGTTACTGATCATTAATAATGCAGAGAAGTTAAATAATATTAGATCTTTACTGACTTATTTATTATTCAGTGTTGTTGGTTTGGAAGTTTTTGAAGGAAATTTTGAGATCAGATTGTAATTTCCCTCCTAATATTTCATTTGACTCAGACGAGCTGTTAGTACAAACCCTGGAATTATGCGTTTTATCTATAAATGTCATCATCTCGTCCTATTAAAAGAACAGACTTGATTTCTGCAACTTCTGGCTGGACTGGCAATTGATATGTATTTTCTTGAATTTTTCAGTATGCCTACTTTTTTAAAGACTTTAACCCTTAGAAAGAAAAAGAAAATCAAAAATCTGAACTGGTAACAGACAGTCATAGCACAACGAAAGGGGAGGTTATTGCTGGAAGATTTTGTTTTTAATCACAGAATTAATCATATGTGTACCTAATTGAAGACTGGCGCACACATGGTTGCAAGCAAAACCCATGAATAAAGATGACTACTGTTTATAATGTGCATTTAGAACAGAGATCATTGTCAGACAATAAACATTTACTATTCATTCACTGATTTGTTATTGATTAAAATGGGACAAAAGAAATTAAAACAAAGAAAATCAAGATTGTTTGCTTTGGAGATGACACAAAGAGTATAAATGAGGTAAAAAATAGAGTTCAAAATGTAAATTCTGTTCCAGCAATAAGAGTTTTCTTTAAAGAATATATTGAAGTAGAACATTTAAAGACACTGTTTTAATTTATTTCAATGTGTGGACTTGTTTTACTGTAGTCATGTGTTGAGGTTTGGGAAAAAAACCAACAGAAAACTAATTATGGTTTTGAGATACCTGTGGACGAAGTTAGTCTAAAACATATAAAAGTCACCTAAAACTTCATTATTGATTGCTACAAATGAGCTGCCTCACAGTCATTTTGAAAGCGGTGCTCTGCTGAACAGGCTGTTTCAGTCAGCAGGGTCAGCCATCCCTTAAGCCTTTTGTCATGGAGATTGATGGTGATGTTGTAGATTTGGATGAACCTCAGCAACTCAGGTGAAAGTACAATACAGCCACAGTAGCGGAAACTTGAAGTTGGCCTTCGCATCAGGAGGTTGTTGGCCCCACGTGATGGGACAATGAAATTGATCAGAGAGGATTTTGTCCATAATACCATAATGCCAGTTCGACTTAGACAAGAAAAGAAATCCTTTAAAAAAAAAAATCTAAGGTTGTACAACATGAACAAATCACATGACCTCTGGAATAATGACTTTTGGAAGAACGGGACCAAAGTGGTGGCATTTGGTCATAACACAGTCCAGCACGGTGGTGGAAGGGTGATGATTTGGGCTCATTTTGCACATATATACGATCATCTGTCAAATAGATACAGGAATTTGTTTAGTTGCATTTGGACCAACCAACAAGTCAATCATCTCAAATACACCAACAAATCCACACAATGGCTTAACAAAGAAAAGAAGAAAAAAACGAGAATTGAGGTTTTTGAATGTCCCAATCAAAGAAGTGCTTTGATGGAAGTTTATTGAAGGACGGTCTGATTTTGGCCCTTGCAGATAAAAGAAGCGCAATCATGGGAAAAATCGTCCATCGTAGCTCAAAAACCCCAACCAAAGATGGGCTACGACAGATATCAGACAGCGGCAGAAATTTGGAGGAGTCATGTCAGAGTGTGACGGCCTGTCACTGCCTCTACGATCTCTGGCAGCTAACCAGCCAATAGGAACACAGCATGAAATAATGTAAACATCAGCATACCTCCACGGCACAGTAGCCTAGCAACAACAGCGCTATTTATAACGGAAAATGTGAATAAATATGTGCAACTCAAATAAAGAAGGAAGAAACTTCTTTTTCTTGATTTTATTTATTTTCTATTCAAAGCACATGAACACCACTACGACAACGCTCATTGGCACATTAGCACATTAGCATTAACCTGCTAATTACGCGAGGCTAGTGGTGCGATGATGCTGAGTTTAGAGCTTGAAATACACTCGGATTTACTTCTGTTGTGGCCACGATTCAGTCGCAGTGTACCATGCTGTAAAATCTATCGATTTCATGTTGAGCCATGTGACTTGAACAAATCTTATCGGACTTTAAAAGTCGTATAGCGTGAACCCGGAAGGGAGGAAAGAAAAACCGTACTAAGAAACAAGTTCAAATTTTGCTGCCAAAATGCTTTGAAAACCAAAGTCCTTCTGCATTTTAGCTTAGTCTTTGTAAAATTATGGTCCACTGTAATATACCATGTGTTGCATTTAAATAACTTCAAGAATGTGGGGATTTTTGTTTTTTCATCATGTCCTGATGAGTAAAAACATTTGAATTGAAATGGGTTGTGCACCAAAGCCTACCTTTTAAGCCCTTTCATGACACAATTTCCTTTCAGTCTTTTGCAAAAATATCTTGACAGCTTCAGATCTAATGCAGCACAGCGTAAATTAACAGTCACTCTTGTTAAATGTCTTTAATCTCTGCCACCACCACTGTCATCACCATAAACACGATGTGTTAAATCATGTATTGATCTTCTCCAACATCATTTGAAGATGGCCAGTGCAACAAAAAGTGCATGTGTAGCGAATCGTACCATGGAATAAGTTCAAATCTAATTGGATAGATAGTTGTTGCTGATTTTTCTCCCCCACCCCCCCCACATTGTGTAGTTGTGTTTACATTTTTCAGGCAGAAAAGCTCAGTGTGCTTTGCCTCAGTTCATTCCCAACATTTTCAATTAAAATGTAGTGAAAGGATAAGTTAGACTTTAAAATGAGGAGGATAACTGCCTTTAAAAGAAATAATACCAGTGCTTTGAACAGTAGTATTTAATTGCCTCCCTTGAATTTAGGCCTTAAGCAGTTTTTAAGATTGCTTTTGAATATTGTTAATTATTTGTTTAAAAAAGAGGTAAAATATGTTGATGGTCTGCCAGTGCTGTAATATCCTTAAGGACATGTGTGAAACTGGAGGCCTGCTGAGCAAACCTGGAAGACAACTTCTAGACAGACTTCTAGCTAGAACGAGACTGCCCGTTAGATACGGTACTGACTTTAAAAAGTGGAACATTTGAGATGGAGTACAACTGGTTTCTGTCCAAAAGTCATGATTTTGCAAATGTTTGCAAAAGATTTTACAACAAACAGGTTTTTGTAAAACTGACCTTTTTTATTTAAATTTTTTTAAATGTGATTTTTGGGACAAAAGGTTGAAATTATACAAAATTTGCAATTTTACGACTGTTGTAAAATTATACAAAAATGTCAAAAAATGCTGAAGTGAATTCAGTTTAAAAAGTCCCAATTTATGTGAGTACATTTGTGAATGTAAAATAAAAAGCTTCGGTTATTGGGGGGAAAATGTCTTTGCAATTTTACAACAAAATTTTAAGGTCAGTGATTTTAGTACAAAAGTCTCAATTTTATCATAAAGGTAAAAATTGAGAAAAATATAACAAAGATCTCATATTGTGAAATCATATTGCTAAAAATCTTTATTTTTATGACCAAGTCCAGGAACTAGTAAGAAAACACGGGAGGTTCAGAGAGTGAGAGAAAAAAAGAATAGCCTGTCCTTTCATGGTAACCATGGCAATGATGTGGCCTGGGAATGAAGGTTTGACAACCCTGTCTTGGAGCCGAAACGTTTTTTTTTCCTAAACTCTAATACATGGCTTCAGAACTCTTGATTTGCCCTAAACAATTATGTGAAATTTAAAGTCAATACAAATGTGTGGCCATGTTTGGAGTCATGCAACGTGAACGTAAGTTCAGCATTTCCTCTATTTTACAGATTTAGATAATTTTTTTAGAGACATGGGCACAGCAGTATAAAAGGGTCTTAGGCTGACATATGTTGCTTTTTGGTTAATTGTTGTTTCGTCACTGGAAAGACTATTTTCATCATGTCATGCAATCGTGCAGTAGATATTGCGAAGTTTAGCGTCCAGTCGTTTAGCTTTAAGTTTCTACATTCATACAGTTTAGTGTCTGCTTTATTGTTCAGCACAGTGGCAGAGCCTTTTTGTTCTTCTGTAGTCTACAGAAACCCAGAAATAATTGGTTTCTAAAGTTTATGAGAGAGCCATTTGCTGACAGTGTGACTTAATCACTAGTTTTGGATTGTAGCAAAATAGGTACAATTACTTCTGCTTTCAATTCTAACAATTTAAATGCATGATGATGATTAGGGAACATTGTAGCACTGAATTTCTTTTTCTTTTTTTTTTTCGCTGTCTGCTTTTAAATTTGATGTTTCACAAAAATGATAATGGGGGAAAAAAAAGGAATTGGAGGAGATCCACGAGGAGCTTTGTCAGCCCTTATTCCTCACTGCACCTGATGCATCTTTGAGCATTTGTACGACAGCTAAAAGTCGCAGATCGTGTCACATGTGGCTAATGACTGCGTGTTACTGTACACACTCTGTCAGGCTGGGCTTATTAAAAAATAGAAAATCACTGCGGTCAGCAAAAGTAAGACTCATGGATACCTGTGTGACACATCTTTACAGATGGCACACTGCCTGCGACAAGGAATAATGCGAAGGGAAATTTTACCCTCATGGGGAAGCAGCAACAGTGCGGAGAATGTGTCTGCAGAACCTCTTAACAAGCTGGATCTGCTCATCGACACCAAAGCTGTTTAGCACTGTTGTACTCCTGGTAATCATTTGGATGGGCATTACATTTTAATACGTTATCTGGTAAAATGGAGACGTGCAGACATACCAACCTTTGTACAGTCGGTCAGTGGTATTGTTGGGTTCGTTTTAGTATTATTTTTTAAAGAGAAATACAAATGCCCTTGTGTTTCAAACTCACTTCTTGTCTCATGCCGGAAAATTGGAGAGAAGTAATAGAAAACATAATTGAACAAGGTTAGAATACTCCACTGCAAAAATACCCACAGAGAGGCATTTAATGAAGGCCCACCACTCTGTCAGAAAGATGGATCGTACCTTAAACTCTGAGATTTTTGAACCAATTAAATGCTGAAATTGCCACCTCAGACATATTTTTCAGAAACCACAGCTACATGAGGAAAAATAAATCCATTGGGAGAAACTGCCATATATATATTTTCTTCTTCTTCTTCGTCTTTTTCATATAGCCTTAACTTCTAAATTGCGGTTGGACTTTTTAATTGGAGCTAAATCCGTCAGATGCTTGGAAGGTGGAAAGCTCTTTCTCCTTTTGCCTTGAATTGTTTTGTGTAATGATGATCATTTCAGCTGTTGCCCCATCCTTTAATTTTAATATTGTTTTCTTTTTGATCGTATTTATTTACTTTATTAATGTTTGATACTTCTGATGGATAAAACTGATCATTTCAAAATGAATTGTGGTTCATGGTGGTCCTGCTGCTTTAAGAGAGAGAGAAAAGCCTGAATCAGAATGAAAGAATGAGAGCATTGATGCTTATTGTAAATGCTCTGAGTGTGACAGCCTTCCCTGAGAATACTGCACAGAAAAAGATTTTGTGACGCTATCGAGCCATACCGGACTAGAAACAGAATCGGAAGTATTCCTGGGTGGAACAAGGAAAAGGTTACAGCATTTAAATGTATGACAGCTTCCATGTGTCGGTGGGACTATCAGCGCTCTTGTGTGCTCAGAAGATCTGCTTGTCTCTTCCATCTTTTGTCCATTATGTTCTGAGCCAATATGACAGGAAAAGATTCCTTATACACGCTTGTACCAACGACTTTTCCCCCGTTGAGTTAATACTAGAGTATATTCAAAAACGAAGGCTGCCACGTCCTGGAGGTCTTGTCAAGCTCCAGTGGAGCTGCGGCCGCAGCTCTGGTCCCAGCTAGTGCGCCGCCTGAGCCGCTTCCATCCCCCAGACCCTTTCAGACAAAAGCCAGGGCTGGTCATGGTGGCCTTATTATCTTTTAAAGAATCTTTAAGAATGATTGGACTCTGTCATTCACACCTCAGAGATCAGTGTTAAGTAGCTAAAGTGATGACAGGTAGACGTTGCGATGCAGCTGTCACTCAAAGAAAGAAAAAAAACACCCTCTAACTATGTTTGCATTCATGATTTTGTCTTAATTTTACCTGATAAGGTGCATAAAAGTCCACAGCTTTGGCAAACTACCTCCCCATACCAGTTGGTGGCCTGCGTGTGTCAGTTTCACGGTTTCCCAGGAAAATAGAAAAGATGAAGGAAAACATCCTAGAACGAGGTGCTTGCATGGTTTCTGCGTTTCTGTTTGCATAACTGTGGATGGCAGCGATGCACTGAGGTACTAACGCAGGCCAGGGATTTGTTTCAGTCCCATAGATGCAGGACAGTCAAGCCCCCATAAAAAACAAAAAAAAACAACTCAGTTTCAAAAAAGTGACATATAAATAAACGATATTCAGACAAAGAAAATGCTGCTACTGTTGAAGAAAGGCAAAATAGGATTTTACACATATCAGTTTCAACTCATTTAGGGGGAAAAAAAACAAAAAACAAAAAAACCCCTGCCATCATGTTGAATTTAATTTCACAACTGTAGGTCGCTGTGTATGACGCAGATACAGTTGGGAGTCATAAATATTCTTTTACCAGTTTTATTTTATATTTACTAACTGCAGCTTGAAATTGTATTTGGAATGATGCTGAAATTATCTAATATCCTGAAAAGGTTTCTCTTCTGCATGAGACACTTTGTAGATAAAGAATGTTTTGTTTTGTTTTAAATGACAGATTTCATTTGCGAATCAGATACACTCCGTCATTAAACAGCGCTTTCACCTTCTACTCCGTGAAAGCGAGCAGGGACCGATATTTACATGCTAGCATCTTACTGGCATTGAGAACAGGCGTAAGAATAATTTAGAAAAGATGCCCTGACAAGCGGGGCTTCAGTTGCTACATCTTGACATGCACAGAGACACATTAATGCAATAACGGCTCAGAGGTGCTCTTCCACCTGATTGCCTTTGAGCATCTCTTATTGACTTTGGAGCTTTCAGTAACATGTCTCCCTTGAAACAGTCACATTCACTCACGCTGTCACACACTCTCAAAAGCAGAGACTCACAGCTTCTCTTCCTCTCTTCATCCTAAACACCCAATTAGCAGCCACACCTAGCCACCTGCCTCCAATCAGAAGAGAGGGACTGTTTCCATGGCAGCCAGCTATGAATGAGTCCACAATGCAGATGGGGGGTCAGTGATGACGGATAGAACGGAGATTGACTGTGTGCGCACAGATAAGAAATATGTTTGATGTTTTAGTATCATCTGCAGAATCAGATGGCCGAAAATACAAAGATGTGGGAAATATACTCCTAAAATAGAGATATTACACATATGTACTATTAAATTATTACTTAAAAAAATGTTTACATAATTTAGTTTAATTCAAAACTGTTAGGGAACAGAGGATGAAATTTTGGATTATAAATAACTCCAGAAATGAAAGATCAAGATTTTATGAAACTGAAACAATAAATTTAAACAAATCTATGAATTGCATATAAAACTGTAATATTGAAAAGTAGATGTATTGGCAGAAATGTAATATAATGAACGACACATAACTTGTGTCAAAGCTCGTGCAAATAATAACTGTTGTGTTTTCATTACCTCTTGATGATCTAAAAACACCGTAGGGTGCTTACCCGAGGTGATCCGAGCCCTGACTGACATATGTTAGAGGGTTAAAATGTTAAAGGTCTCATGAAATTTAAATGAGGTTTTACCTCGGCATAGTTCAATCAGGAGAGTTTTGCATCTCAGGTAGACATGCAGTGGACCTCTGTGTCACCTCCTTCAAATGAAGATTTCACAGCTTAAATATTCAGCTGAAACACGATCCGATCTGAAAACCTGCAAAGTGTTCCATAACACTTTACACAGACTGGTTTGGATCCCTTTCAAACATTAACAAAGACCAGCCCACTTCCTGCTGGACTCTGGAGGTTCAGACCTCTGTCTGAGGCTCGGCTGACTTGTAGGATATGAAGAAGATCGAAGGACGCTGCATATCTTCTCTGTATCACAACGTGTGATTGATCCTTTGGACACCTGGCTGGCACCTGTCGCAGCTCCAGCTCCTGCCCTCCTCGTCCCTGCGACCTCCACCACCTGTCTTCGTCTTTGGAAACCATGCCCGTTGTACATAGTCTGTACATTGTACGTAACTTCTGTGGCCAAAGCTTCACAGTAAACCAACCAATCACCATGCAGCTCTTTCATCACAGCAACAACCAATCAGAGCATCAGACCTCAAATTTAAATTTAATCTTCCAATTAAGGCAGTTAATGGTACTTTTACGACACCTCTTTTTTCTGTAGACCAGCGAATCATGTTCTATGGTAACAGATGGTGTTAATGAAGAATAACTGATTATTTCATGTGGAAGTACGCTGGACAGTCTAAAAATGAAACATCTTCTTAATCATGATACAACCAGCAAAGCTAGGCGATGTTGTCACAAAAACTGCACCAAGATGCACATTATTATTCACAATGACCTAGGTATATATGGTATACATTCAAAAAAGTGTTGTCGATGTCACATCTCCAGTTCTTTTTGCTGTTGAGTTGAACCCTCTCGATGTCTCCAACAGCCTGTATTATGTTAATGTGAATTTACAACATTTGAGTAACAGGAGCGACTTGACCTCTTCACTCCTCAGAAATCTTATCAAAGTAACAAAAACTAAGGCCATCATAATTGACCCTTTGTCAAGTCCCGCCCCTCTGTTTCTGTTGCTAGGTTGGACAAAATGATCATCTCTCCCGTCCACTCTCACTGTAAAAACGGGTTTTTACATAGCTTTATTGCTAATTACTGTACCAAAGAAAACCAACAGCAACTAGATATTAATAAAAAGGAAGACCTGTGGTATGTGTAGTGAGCTTGAAATATGGGGGTTTTCCCACAAAAACAGGATTTTTTTGATTAGTTTAGTTAACAGCTTGGCAGATAAACTGCTGATGCTAGCAGCCTCCCACCAACAGACGTACCTTTAAAGACTATATGTGAACATTTTTCTTGTCAGGGCTCTCAAATATCTTAGCAGGTGTCACTTTTACAAGTGCCCCAAGCACACCGTTTAACCATTTTAAGAAAAACAAAACGCTTTTGTGGTTGTAGCTATGTGGCCTGCTGCCTAGCCTACTTTGTTTTGGTGGTACAGCTCGGATTTCTGCCCGTTTTCGGATAAAAATACGCTGCACCTTCACTACACTGTGTGCAGTGTGTTCCGAAGTGTTCCTTTTTACTAAGACAAAGTTAAAAAAAAATGATCCAACGATTTAAATGGCGATACCAGCAAATAAAAACCACGCTCTTCCTATTGTTGTGAATGAGAAAGACGGATATTTTGTCCAACCGGATATTCCGCCCCGGATGTAGCAACAGAGAATGATTTTTAGAAGGCTGATAAATGGTCAATTAGAACTGTTTCTTGTGTAATCACAAATAAGACTTTTGTAAAAATTAAATAAATATAATTTTCATGTAAAAAGGCAGATTTCATCAAATCACATTTTTTTCATCGCACTGAATTTTTGTCATAGAATCTTTAAAAAACTGAGATTTTTGTAGCCTACTAAAAAGTCACAATTTCCTTTCTTGTTAAATCACAAATTCAAACAAATTATACTTTCATTTGAAAAAAAAGAAGCAAATTTTAAGATGAGAATGGAATAATCCTTTATTGTCGTGACATGTAACATGAACATGAAATTTTGTTGTAAAATTGCTAATTTTGCAAGATTTCCTTTTTTTTTAACAACCAAGACATTTTATCATACAACCACAAATGTCACAAAATTTTGACTTACATAAGTTTTTCTGTTGTTGGAAAATGTCAATATTTTGACATCAAATTAAAACAATTGTAAAATTGCAAGTTTAAACCAGGAATTTAGAGAATCATTTTTAAAGCAAATTTTTAAAATATATGTTTTGAAAAGATTTTGAAAAGATTTTCTTGATCATGACTTTTTGACATAAACCAGCTGCTGAAAAGTCTCTTGGCTGCTCTCCACCTCAGTTATTTCACTTTTTCATGTCAGTACTAAATCAAATGGGATGTTGACTGAATGTTTTTCAGAAATCTTCTTAGGACATGTATATGATTACATATAATAATCATATACATATAGTTTCTGGGTGTACTCAGTTTCTACAGTGTCTGCTTTTTTATGTTTGTAATTAACCTGACCTGCCTTGCACACTGCAACCACAATGAAGTAAAATCTTCACCCCTGTTCCTTTTATTACTAGTTTTCATTTCTTCCATCCTGTCCTTCCTTCCTGCAACTAATCAAAACACGTCCCAGTTTCTAGTTCTGGACAAATCTTAGAAACACCACCCAGATGTCTTCCTATAACTCTGAGTGAACACTGCAGATTGCTGTCCTCTCATTCTTGTCTCCTCAATTCTATTTCCTGCCTGACTACTTATAGCAGCAAATCAGTTTTAAATGGGGAAGAACGTCCTGTTCTATAATCTCAAGGGTTTTTTGCAAAGAAAATATATATATTTTAAATGCATCTGATAAATTTAAAATAAAAACTGTGAATGTAGAGATAAAGTATAGGCATGCTAACATACTTTTTCCCATAACAATATTGAAAAATCTATGTTGAAAGAACATCTTGTTGCTGGAACTGGAGGAAATTTGCACTAAATAGTTTTACATAAGTCTATTCTGGAACAGAGGGACCAAACAACTGGCAGGAAGGCTAAAATCCAAGTTTGGCATTTTGTTAAGAAGAAAGTTTCAAGCCCAAACAACTCTGGCTAATATAAATAATTTAGTAGGCAAGCAGGATAACACAACCAGGTCAGACAGGAGTCAACAGAATGCATTAAGCTAAAGGTCTACTTGTGTGATATTCCAA
>JBAMYA010045816.1:0-11442 GCA_037176975.1 Arrhamphus sclerolepis | reverse complement strand
CGATCTACAATATAATACCAATAACAGTGACAATATGATCATAATGTATTAATTGTTTCATGTGCAGACATTTGAATGCTGACAATTAAGTCAATTTTATTTGAATTTAAGAATAAATCAAAGTATAACGGCTGTGATTTTACATCTGAATAAATGGAGGAAGTGTAATTAAATTCTTGGTTATTGGGCCAAAAAATTCATCAAAACCGACATTTAGAACCAATAGCTGGCACCATACCAATTATTTTAGTTATTTTAATATTTTGAAATAGTAAATTAATTACTATAAATATGTAGTATGTGTGTTTCCATTCATTTATTTATTAATAAATTACTCTTAGTAATAGTTGAGCACATATATGCACACACATACATACATAAATAATCGCTCATTGATCTTAGTGAAGGTGACGCATGATTAATCATAATTTGAGGTCATACTGCCCAGCCCTACTTGGTCATGCTATCCAAACTTTCTTACAGTGCTGGAGAGCTTCATCACCATTCCTGTATCTACTAAACCTTCGCTTTGGAAGGTAGTTTAGCTTTTCTTTCCAGCAGATGTCTTCAGATTTTGTCCTGATCATTACAGTTCCCCAAAATAACTGTCATCACATTTATGGATGTGAAAATTGCAGATTAGAAGAACTTTAATGTGTATTTACAGTGCTGTAGGCTTTAGTTAACGTCAGTTTAGGATCTCAGAGTATTATCATAAACTTTAAGGAGTCAAACGTTTTGCATTATCCATGATTATAGGTTTTCATCATAAAAAAAACAACAAAAAAAACCCCCAAAACAAGTAACTGGTATTATTTTTGTCTTCATCTTGCTAAATGGGTTTTATTTGCTTATTTTTCGCTTCAGGAATGAATAAAATTGTCTAACTTGTTTAAGACACTTATGTGCAATATATATCCTCATGCTGCTGCGAAGACTAATGCAGTGAATTAAAACCTGTTATTTTCAGAGGCGAGCCTGCAAGCTCAGTTAGCTGAGTGCCGGGCTCAGGTCGAACACTGGCAGGGTGTGGCGACAATCTGTGAGCTGAGCAAACAGGAGGAACTGGCAGAGCTGCAGAAACAATGTGATCAAGAGATCCAGTCCCTGCAGGAAGCTCTCAGAGGTCAGTATCATGTTTGGCTGTGCCTTCCCATTTACATGTTCGTTGCAATCTTGGCCTCCTCTTGATGATTGAAGTATATACATCAAATTTTACATCATAAGACACAGTTTTATGTTGTTTTTGTCATAAGACAGAAATTAGTCCTAGATAATATGAATCTGGACTTTTGTGTGTTATATCTAAAAACTGCATGACAGCTTCTATTGTAAACTTTTATTGTTTTGTAATTTTTACGCTCAGTATTGCAGATAGTTATTGTTTTAAGGCTTCATTCACACTAATGCAGTTTTATTTTAAAATGAAACCGCATCCACAAAAGCATTTTAACTCGGTGTCAGAAAAAGGTCGTCATGCACAATACACCACCACAAAGCTACATATATCACACGATATCACATGATAGTGGTTACTGGACATGCACACACAACTGGCCTACTACAAAGCCCGCATTCCATGTATGGATAGAAACACTGATAGAAATACTCTTTGTTGCAAATTCCTCTTAAAATAGTTTGCCCCCTGTGTGTGTAGGCAGTTACAGTATTATTAAATTACAAAATTATCAATCAGTCTATCACGTTCATTTATAAAGCACTTTAAAAAACAACAACAGCTAACCAAAGTGCTGGACAAGCGAAAATGAGAACAAAAACAGGATAACATGAAACAAAGAACAAAACAAAACACATAAATAACATAAAACAATCATGGTGAGTTAATCGCTAGTGAATAAAAACGAGTTTTAAGATGAGATTTAAAAACAGCCAGAGAAGGAGCCAGGCGTATGTGCAGTGGCAGCTTGTTCCAGAGCTTGGGACCAATTACTGCAAAGGCGCGGTCACCCCTGCTCTTTAGCCTGGAGGGAGGAACTATCAGGCGGAGTTGGTCAGCTGACCAAAGAGCCCTAGATGGCGTATGAACTTTTAAAAGACCTGACAATTATGAAGGTGCAAGACCATGTACAGATTTGAAAACAAATAAAATAATTTTAAATTTGATCCTATAACGGACGGAGAGCCAGTGAAGAGCTGCAAGCACAGGTGTAATATGCTCCCGCCTTCGCGTTCTGGTTAGGGGGCGAGCTGCAGCGTTCTGAACTAGCTGAAGACGGGACAGGGAGGAACAGCGGGATGAAATAAAGACATGTATGACTTTCTCAAAGTTTTTAAAAGATAAAAAGGGTTTAACCTTGGATAAAAGCCTCGACTGGAAAAAACTAGATTCCAGAATCCAGAGTCACACCAAGGTTTTTGGCGGTGGCTTTGACATGCGGTCCAAGGGGGCCTATATCTACAAATGAGTCGCAGGCAGCACTGGAATGAAAGACGAGGACCTCAGTTTTATTTTCATTAAAGTTTAAAAAGTTTAATGTTTAAAGCTTTGATGTCCTCCAGACAGTCTAGTAAACATTTAAAAATTAGCTGCATAAAAGCTGGTTGCAAGGACAACAAAGTCAGCAATGCTTTCTGTTCCGCCTCCATGTCCCTGTTTACATTGTCATTAAGCCTTGCCTGCTTTTGGTCTGATGATGCAGGCGCCGCAAATCAGGGAAGGATACTTACTGACCCAGAATTGCAAATAAAAGTAAATGAGTGCAACTACTGGAGCTGGGTAATTAATCCAAAATCATTTGAAGCCGATATTCAGAACTCATAACCAGCATGATCTTGCCAATTATTTCAGGTGTTTGAAATATTCAATAAATGGCCATGAATAGTTGTTTTGTATTTCCCTTAATTTATGTTAATCAGAACCAGAATCAAGTTTATTGAGAAGTAGGTTTGCACTTACTAGGAAATTGACTTGTTGTGTTTGGTGCAGAGTATTAGAGTACAGACAATAGATATATTTACAGTGTATACAGTTTCTTAAAAAAAATGAGGAGCTTTGGTGCAAGCTGAATGCTATAAATATTATAAATGTGCATATATACAATAGGGTGAGGCGGTCTCAAATAAATAGTCTGTGTGTTAATGTAATGCAGAAGGTCTGAAGGTATTATGTTCATGTAGCTTGTAGGTCTGGAAGGGGAGAGGGAGCGAGTCAGTGTCAAAGTGGGCTCCGGGCCTTGTTGATAAGGCTGGTAGCCAATGGGAAGAAACTGTTCCTGTAGCGTGAGGTTTTGGTCCTGATGGCTCGCAGCCTCCTGCCAGAGGGCAGTGTCTCAGAGTTTGTGACCGGGGTGGGAGGGATCAGCCACAGTCTTCCCTACATGCCTCAGAGACCTGGAGGCGTACAGGTCCTGGAGGGATGGAAGATTACAGCCAATCACCTTCTCTGCAGACCGAATGACACGCTGCAGCCTGGCCTTGTCCTTGGCAGTGGCAGCAGCGTACCAGATGGTGATGGAGGAGGTGAGGATGGACTCAATGAAGGAGGAGTAGAAGTGCACCATCCTTGGCAGGTTGAATTTCTTCAGCTTCCGCAGGACGTAGATCCTTTGCTGGACTTTCTTGATGAGGGAGCTGATGTTCAGCTCCAACTTGAGGTCCTGGGAGATGATAGTTTTCAGGAAACGGAAAGAATCCACAGTGTCCATTGTGGAGTTACAGAGGGTGATGGGGGTAGGTGAGGCTGAGTTCTTCCTGAAGTCCACAACCATTTCCACTGTCTTTAGAGTGTTGAGATTCAGGTTGTTTTGGCTGCACCAGGTCTTGCTGTAGAGGTTAAAATCATAATGAGACGTACTTGTTCTTGAGAAAAATGCCAAAAGTTTGGTAGTTGAATGTATTTGAAGCAAAAAACTTGGGATTTTGGATATGTCTGTCCGCGCTTGACCACTAATGTTGGAATTGGGGTCTGTGGCAATTCTAAAATTGCCACATTGTAAAGGTTCTAACTCCTCAGAGATGGCACAACTAATGAAACCAAATTAAACCACAAAACTGTGGACATAGCTTAATTGTTGCTTAGCTATGTTAGAAACCCTTTGTCTTTAACATGAAACAAATGAAGTGTATATACTTGTGCATATATTTCTTTTAAACAAGGACGATTTTAGGAAAATGGAATTTCTTTTTTTTTCTTGTTATGAATAGAAGTTTGAATATACTTTTGCTGAAAAAAAATACAGCTACTGTCATTTTGTATCATTCAATGTATCTGCCACAACATAGGCGATACCTTTTCCTTTTCCTGCATATTTTTTGAGATAAGACAACATTCTACTCTAACTTACCTAAAGCTGATGGTCATTTCTAACTGATGATAAACCTTTCAGTTATGTCTTGGTTGTATAAAGCTTTACAGTGCTTGTGCTTTTAAGTTAGGAAACTGTAAAATTAGATATACAGCCCACTAACGTCAAGTACAGTCTAATTCAGTTCATTACAGTCATACGTTATGCTTATAAACTGTATGTTTATCAGACTGTGAGATAAATGGTTTCATCATTATTCTGTTGTCGTGTTGTGTCTTCAGAGACAGCAGCGCAGTATGAGGCCAGGATCGCTGTTCTGCAATCTCAGCCGGTGGACTGGAGGAGAGCCAGTGGGCAGAACATGGTCAGTGTATAATTGTTTTTCTTTCTCTAAAATAGTTTCCAAGTGTTTCAGACTCAACACCATAATCTGTTTTCTGTATCTGTTAGATTAGTAGCAGGAAAGGCAGAATGGATGCAGAAGTGTCTTCTACTGAATCACCAGCATCGGCCGTCCACAGACTGGTGGAGGACGAAACAATGTCATCAGTGGACAGGACACACACTCAACCAGCAGAGATGGAGGCAGCGGCCGAGGGGGAAGGGGCCCCACTCTCAACAGAGGGTTATTTTTCACTACAGAACTGTGACTCGGCCTCGTTGTCATCCTTTTCCTTAGACACACCCTCTCTGCCCAGAAAACTCCTCACTCAGGACGACACTGATTCGCTAGTGTCCACAGGAACTCTTGTGCCTGAAGCCATTTACCTGCCTCCTGCTGGACACCGGCTTGTCACACACAGTGACTGGGATGCACTTAATGCGCAGGTAGGAATTTGAAACTCTAACTTCCTACTACTTCTAATTAAGCTGCTTCTGTCTAGAGAGAAGAGCAGTAACAAATTTGACATCTGTGGATTGTAAATGCTGTTGTGGTGCATTGTGTAGCTGTCAGAGCTACGAGGGGAAGTGAATAGGCTGCAGGCTGAGAAGGAAGAGCTGGAGAGAGAACTGGAGACACAGACCAACCACACACACAAACAGGTGGGCTACAGTGTATTTTGTGTGTGTGTGTACTTTTAGGCTGTATGGTCAAATTAAACGTTCAGACTTATTTACTCATGTTTGTATGTGTTCAGGTTTCAATGCTTCAGACTCAGGTCCAGACTTCCGAGAGTCTCCTCCAGGATTTGCAGAAATCTTTTAGTCAGTCACAGAATGCAGTCCAGAGCCGACTGGTGAGTGACATGATGTTGATCCGAGTGGAACTGGACTTCATAGGGTATAAAAATGACCAACACTGATGCAGTTAGCACTTCACCATGAAATCCAACATCTGTCAATTCTTTGGACTTTATATATCATATTTGCTAAAGAAAATACTTGTGATCTCTTTTTTTAATTAAATGATCTGTTTATAGAAATGTCTTGCTTTTATTTGGAGGTTTAAAGCAAATGTTAAGAATTGCTTAATTATGCAGTGTTTCAGTCAGTTTAAAACACTGAATAACTATCTTATTTTTTTTTAAATGCGTCATCCCTGGATCTTATTGTGTTCCATTTACCTATCGTCTTATCAAAGAGAGGCCCAGACATCTTTAGTGCTTTACATTATTTTTGATCTTTAGTCAGATGTAAATTATGCACTAAAAGTAAGGAAATTTAGTGTGTTGTGACAAGGTTTCTAGGTAACAAATCGAGTACTTTTGGAAAGCCTGTTTATTTTCTTTTTAAATGGTGCTGCATTTGTAAGAGGAGCAGCAGAGCTGCATATGTGGGTTTTGCCCATGAAAAAAATGTCACATATTCAGTGCCAAATAACTTTTTTTTTTTTTGCTGTTGCTGTTGACTCTTGATTTGAGCTCCTGTTATCCTCAGGTGCTGCCAATCAGGTGCCTGATTGGGCCAGTGATTGTCAGCACCTGTGGGCATGTGCCCCACTACAGAGGTCAGTTAGTAGCTGTGTCCCAGTCCAGCAGCCGCATCCTTCGAAGGCCACATTTGAAGGCTGATTATGTCACAGCGACGCACCAAAGGCTGTCGTAATTCAAAGGCTCCTTCAAATGTGGCCTACAAATGTGTCCTTCTTTTCCCCGATTTGAAGGACGGGTCTGGTGTATCCTTCTCGGCCCGCCCTATCCTGAGATGCATTGTGGGTATACCGGAAAATTCTATAGTAGCCTGGGAACGGAGCTGTGTACGTAAAGCTTTCTTTAAGCTGAGAAAACAGAACAGCTGCCTCCTCGCGGGCACTGTTGTAGTTCTAAAATTAAAAAAGTAACAAAATTTTGATCTCCATTCTCTTTTCGGTTCAGCGCTGTCACAGTTGCTAGGCAACAGGATGTACGCTGAGGTAAGGGCGGGGCTAAATCTGAAGGCTAGACCGGCCCAAATCACAGCCGCTGACTTCTGGCCTCGGGGCGCGGCCTACCTAGGCTACGTAGGACGGGTCCTTCGAAGGATGCGGCTACTGGATTGGGACAGACCTAGTGTCTGCTTCAAGAATTGGTCTGCCATGTTTCACTGATCTGGATAGGGCCTGTGTGACTAGGCAACTTGAAGTTGGTATTTTGCAAAACCAGTTACCAGTCTCATAAGGCTGCCAAGACTTCCCTTCACCGTCAGGCCTGTTTGCACTGGTTTCAGCACTGGAACCTGAACATGTGGGGGAATGTTATCTTCAGCGACGCGTCCAGATTCTGCCTGCGGCGCTTTGATGAAATGGTCCAAGTGTGGAGAAGATTGCTGCACTGATAGAGTGACATCTTTTGGTGGAGGCTGTGTGATGTTGTAGGGCGGCATCTCCCTCTCTGGAAAAACAAGGCTTGTCATCCATTTAAGGCAATCTCAAGGGAGAGAGATAGTGAGATTAAATTCTGCAATCAGTGGAAATCTCATATCTCCACAGTATGGGACCAAACTCTATCCTCCAAGATGACAACACTCACCCCCACAGAGTGGGGTTTATCAGAAACTGCTTCCAGACTTTAGGAGTGGAGAATATGGAGTGGTCTGCCAGCAGTCCTGATCTTAACTCCTTGGGATCAGTTTGGGGATGCTGTTTGTATCAGAATGACAAACACAAGCATGTTGCCTGACTTGGAACAAATGTTGGTTGACGTCTTCCCACATCAGTGTGTGACCAGCATAAGGGTGGTTGTGACTGTGTATGGTTCATCCATACGCTTCTGAAGCTCTTTCAATTAATTATTTAAATTGCCAATATGTCTTGTTTCTTCAAACTCCAATCATCCAGTCCACAAAACAACACCAAGCAAGAATCAACATAAAAAATAAAATGAATAAATAAAACAAGCTGTTTGGCATTGGCAATGTGGTAGCATTTAAAAGAGAAATAATCATGTTTTCCAACGGTCTGAGAGTTATAGGCAAAAAGCACAAAGAAATAACCTTACAAACACAAATTTCCTGACTTGTGTTTAGTTAGATTTGATAGCAGGTGTGTGTGGTTACAGGCCAGATGTTTCCTTTGGCTTATTTCCCTCAACCAAAAAAAAAAAGAAGAGAAAATAGATTTTGGAAACACCCTGATCAGTTTTACTTCAGTTAACATCACAAAAGTCACAAAAATTATTTCACAGCATTTTTTTTTTTAAATTTTCCTGCAAATCATATTTGTATAATAATGTGACTCCCAGAAAAGGTTTCTCTAATTGCTCCTGAGATGTGTGTGGTCTGCATGAATATTCCCAGTGTATTAAGTTGTTGGAAGTGTTTACATTTTATTTTTTTTCTTTCTTGTCCAGGCAGAGTTGTCCTTTTCTCAGCGGAAGATGTGCAGTGAGCTGTCCAGATTGAAGGGAGAAGAGGTTGAGGAGGATAAACCAGACAGCAGCTCTTCATTACCACCAACTCTGCATGTACATTTTCTATTTTATTTCATTTTTGAATTTATTTCTATTTTATATATTATTCCATACTACATTCTCCAACAAATACTGCATCAAGACAAACTGTCAACACGTATTTTATAACTGTTACTCAGTTTCCAGACGTTCATAGTTTCACTTCATTATAAAGGGAACAAAAATCTACAAGAAGCTTCTCCGTCTTCAGTTGCGTTGTTGGTCTCTACCTTTCTTTTTGTTCAATAGCTATCAGGAAACCCAATTTCTCACATACTGACTTTTCTGACCAGTTTGTAAATATAAAATAACCTTTTTGTTTGGTGATTACATCCTGCTATAGAGTGTGTGTTAAATCAGTAACACAGAGCTGGTGCTATGAGACAGAATAGTCCTGAATAAAACATGAAAAACCACTATACCATCAGTTAGACTGGCCTGACGTCTACACGCCTTTATAGCAGATAGATGTGTATGTACTGCTTACGTTTTCAGGTGGAATTCACTTCTTAATTCAACCCTGCAGGGAGCACACTGTGAGGAACGCCTTCGCATTGAGATTGTCAACCTGAGGGAGCAGCTGGACACCCGGACGGAGGAGAACGGTTTGTGAATAGTTTCATTCTGTGTAGAATTTCCTGTGTTGATCATCTTTACACTGAAACAGTTTCTCTATTCCCCTTTCTTTATTCTCGTTTCCTGACTGCTTCTGCTTAATTGCCATCATCAGAAGTTTTAGAAGGTGAGTAAACAACTCCTGCCTTATTATTAGACTGTTAAGCCAATTACAGGGTCTTGTGACTGGTGTAGGATGGCATTTCATGTAGATTTATTTAACCTTTAACATTTGTGTCCTCTTTGGTGGGAACAGTAATGTCACAGCTGATAGAATCGATGGCCAAACTAAGCAGACTTAGTAAGTCCAAGCTGTGCTGTGACTTAACTTATGGAGTTGTGTTTGTGATTGTGTGCACAGTGCAGCTTTCCACTCTGAGGACGGAGACAGAAAGGATCCAGGCTCAGAAAGACCAGCTGCAGACTGATCTACTGGCCTGCCGCACTGAGCTGGACGCCCTGCGGGTCGCACTCTCTCACGTACAGACTACCAACAAAGCCCTTAGCAACGATAAAGTAAATCAAACTTGTTTTTAGCACTAAACAAAGCCTTCTTTCACAATTATTTCTACAAATATTAAATCATATTATATATTAATACACACTCTAATTTCCTTGTTATTTACAGTGCTACACCTTGTAAAATATATCAGCAACATAAATAGTATTTAACTGGGATATAATGTTTACATAAATTAAAATGATACAGAAAAAATATGTAATAATGTCTTATGTGATGGTACAGCTCGTATGCACAAATCAATCACAGGGATTTAATATCACTTTTGTCTCTGACTATCAGGCAGCTTTGAACCAGCAGTGTCTGGAGCAGCGTAGCCAAGTGATCAGTCTGCGCTCTCAACTTGACACCAGCCAGGCTGTACAAAGAGACTTTGTCCAGCTCTCTCAGTCACTGCAGGTACTGTATCCAACAGTGCTGGAAGTAAGCATTTTTTACACCACACACCTGTGAAGTATTGGTATCACTCTCACACCTGCTCTCAACCTCCAGGTGAAGATGGAGCTGGTTAGACAGGCAGAGAGTCTGGAGCAGGTCAGGGAAATCTTGGAAGAAGGAGCAAGTGAAGCTGGTTCCCAGCCCGCCGATGCTTCGTGAGTTTGAGAAAATGATGTCGGAACCAAAGAGCACAAACCAGTAAGCCATTTCACAAGTGAGCGGGAGGTTTCAGCTGGCCACATGAAATACAGACTCTGGTAGGGTGACTACTGAAGTCATCACAGTGGTGCTGCTAGCATTTCTATTAAAACACTGGAACTACTTCTGGACAGAAAGGTTATCATCTTTGCTATATTACATAGGACGGTTTCTTGTTTTAATGAGTGGAAGTATTACTGAACAGTGACCAAAGCAATATTGATGGACCATGAATACGTTTGTGACATTATCATTTTCTCACACTCTTTATTTTGCATTGTTTCAGATAACACATTCCTCCCTGTACACTACTGATGCATATGTAAACATAGTGTCTTTATAAATTAAGTCACTCCAGAACAATGCTCAACTGTCAACACTTGACCCTGTATCAGTAATTATGCAAATATTTTTCTGCGTCTTTGTGAAAAAAGACCTCTTCCAGCACTCAAGCACAGTGCAATAAGGACTTATGAAGTGATGTAAAAAAAAAAGATACTAACTGCCTTCAAATGTGATTTTTCTTAAATATTATTTTGTCATAATAATGTAGTTATAAATATATTTGTCATGTGTTTTATATGTTTAGAAATAACATGTTTGTTTTTAATTGTAACTGCAACAGCCTTCAGGCATAAAGAAACAGAGTAGAGAAATATAAATGTGTCACATTTTGTTTTTTATGTTTCGCATTGTCAATTTCTATCCATTCATTTGTTATATATATATCTTCTTATTCCTATTCATGACCATGCAGGTCTGTTTTAAGCTATTCTAGCTCTCTTCAGGCAAAATACAGCAAGGACATGTTTTCTAATCATTTTTCTTCAATGTTAAAGTCATAATTAGTATAATAATTTAACCTTGCTCGAGAGATCAGTACATGCAGCAGACTACTTGAGAAATGTAATAGCTAGAAATCACCATTTCTTTAATACACCTTTATTCTTTAAGAATAGAATAAACAGAATAGCTTCAATATAGCTTAATTATATATTATTTTCAGTACATACACAGAAAAATATTTTTCAGCTTTTTTTTTTTCTTTATGGAGTATTTTCAGATGGCTTACGCACTTTCTTTTGTTTACGTGTCACTTGAGGTTTTGTTCAAGAGACTTGAGGCGCGCTGACATTCATTTGGAGCGCTCTGCCTTTTCCCTTCATCTTCTTGTCTCGCAGTGCCCTCTTTGCTTCAGACACTCTGTGTTGCATTTAGCCTTTAGACTTTGCCTGGATGGACAAAACAGATGCTGGTCAGATTCAAAGTCAAAAGCTGTGAGGATCACTGATGCACTCCAAGTATGTATTTTATTAGTTTTATTGAATATGAGATAAAGTCAGACATTGTCGAGAACCAGGTCATTTGCTTTTTTGAGTTAAGTTCTGCATGAGCTGATTCCAAAGAACTTCAGTTAATCCAAAAGAAACCTGGTTTCTCTCCAGTGAACATACATTGTCTTTGAGTTGGACTTGAAGTGTCACCTTGTTGCCAAGGCAACAGTTCAGAGGCAAAGAAAATATGTGTATGTGTGTATATA
>JBAMYA010045815.1:0-11443 GCA_037176975.1 Arrhamphus sclerolepis | reverse complement strand
GTGCTGTATTTATTTATTTACTTTCAGTACCAGTGCTGTATTTATTTATTTATTTATTTTTTTATTTACATTACCAGTGCTGTATTTATTTATTTTCATTACCAGTGCTGTATTTATTTATTTATTTATTTATTTATTTATTTATTTATTTATTTATTTTCATTGTTTGTTTATTTATTTATTTATTTGTTTTCATTACCAGTGCTGTATTTATTTATTTATTTATTTACATTACCAGTGCTGTATTTATTTATTTATTTATTTATTTTCATTACCAGTGCTGTATTTATTTATTTATTTATTTATTTATTTATTTTCATTACCAGTGCTGTATCAACATCCAGATGAATACTGGGTGAAAATGTTGTGGCCTTTGTGAAAGAACAGTGGATGGAGTTCATGCACCCTAATGTAACGCTGTAGTTATATTAATGTAGTGTATCTTTATTGTATTCAGAAAAAACATCATAATTAACTTCATTTGAGAACACAATCTTCACTCTGAGAACCATCTGGATGAGACTTACAGATAACTTGCTGGAAACCAGCAAAATAACTTCAAATTCAGTCTGCCTGGCTTCTCTGTGAAGCGTCTTTCATGTGATTGGTCAGATCCTCGTTCAGCCCTTCAGATGTAGGGGGGCAGCTCAGTCTTGACCTGAGGAGCTGACTTCTGTGTGATTGTGGCATTGCCTTTTCTTTCGCTCTCTCGCTCCTTTTCTTCCTCTCTCCCTCTTTCTTTCTTGGCTTCGGCTTAATTAGCGGTATGATTGACACAGAAAATCTGCTCCTCGTCTGGCTGTGGGGATGTGAAGATGATGTTTCACGGCCTTTTGAAGACTCGGCTGTTGAAAGGTTGAATATGCCTACTCCATGAAGATGTGGAGAAGGGGGAGACGGTGAAATGAAATAGTCTTTTGTCTCTTTTCCCTCTTGGGGTGAGGTGAGGCTTCTTTGTATTTCTTTGGGATAGATGATTTTGGGGTTGGCGCATGTAAAATAGATCAATAGTGTCTCTTTAAATCAAAAGTCTCTCTCTCTTTCTCTGAACCAGTTCGTGAGAAATGAGTGAACTGTGCTTTCAGAAGATTCCTTATCCCACATGGAAGACAGTTCTGATGGAATGACCTGTTTTTCTGTAGTATTTGTTTGATATTTTTAACGATTGACAGGTTTGTTTTTTCTCTTGTCAAAAGCCAGTTTGGATATGAAAAGATTTAATGTTGTTTCTTGATGCTTCGTGGACCTTGATAGGTGTTTTAGTGGGAGAAGGTGGAGAGTTCAGATGATGCACTCTTTGTTCCAGTGGGCGGCGTGAGTCAAGGAGCTCTGAGCGTGTGCTGGTTTACTGGTCCCAGTGCGTAGGTTTCTGTTACACCTCATTGTTGAAACTCTGCCGGTCCGTGTGCAGTTTATGTTGAACCGGCGAGGGAAAGGGTGGAGGAGGAGGGTCAGAAAGGTGAAAAAAATGTTTACATTTGCCACGACCGGACTTGTAGTCAATCCAGGACTTGAGATCTAATGTTAAGGACTTGTGACTTGACTCAGACTTGACTGCAATTTAACTGCTTTCCTCTGGTTTTACTGCATTGACCCAAATATCAGATGAGGTTTGTTTCCCCTTTAAATGAACCTGAAAGTGTCCTGTCTTCTAACATTTGGAGACTCTAAGACACTGGTACTGCTCCGTCCACAAGCCTGAAACCTTTAAACGTGACATCATTACATCATATGTACTTTTTAACATACACAGAGGTGGGTGGATGAAACAAAATCCATGAAAGTAACACAGATTCGGTTTTCTGGGTCACAGTTTATCTCTGGTTCTACTCCAACTCCGTCTGCAGGCCTCCAAACTCTCCTCTGTATATTTCTGGAGACCTTTCCACGTCCAGAGTTACATGCTGGAGAAAGGTCCAGGCTACACCAAGCTGGTTCAGGGTGAACCCAAGAACCCTTTGATCTGGTCTGGTCTTTCATCCACACGAACCGGCACCTTCTCAGCTCCAAACCACATCTTTTTTGAGCCGGGTCCCAGAGTGCATAAATCTGAAGGTGCCACCATCTCATGTGAACGACCATCCGCTGTCTTTATCATGGAAATGGTGTTACAGGCCCACCTCTACAGCCCCCCTTCAGCTGGACCTCCCCCTTCTTCTTCTGTTTGTAGGATTCTGCGTGTGCTCCATGTCTTCTTCTCCACGTCTTCTTCTCCACGTCTTCTTCTCCACGTCTTCTTCACCAGTTCAGAACCGAATGCTCTTTATTTTTTCAGTCCATCTCAGGGCTGAAGTGTGAAGTGATTTCATGCAGTTTCAGTGGCTTCATGTGGACGCATGCACTGTTTGAGTGGACTCTGTGTTTGCAGAAGACCTTTGCAATCCGATCACTTTGTTTGATGGACACGGCTTCATGTAGCCTGGTCCTGGACTGTGAGCAGAGAAGTTGTTTCTCAAACTCGTTTGGCCGCTCTGATCTCCTTCGTCAGCGTGCTCCTGCCTTCTTTGTACAGGGCTCTGTCCCCACTCGAACCCTAACCCTACCCCTAATCCTAATCCCACCCCATTCCCAAATAATACATATATTAATAGAATATTCTGCTAACCAAGTGAGTTTGTAAGGGTAAGTGAAAGAGGGTGCACATAGAAAGGAGACCCGAAGAAGAGCAAATAAAGAGTCGAAACGTCATGTACACAGCCCAGAAGCAAAGGAACAATAAAGGGAAGAAGAGAAAGACAAATAAAAAGCTTAAGAAAGCTATACTAATTGGGAAGAAAGAAAGGGAAAGATAAGATAAATTGTAATAACTAGTAAAACAAGAGGCTGACAGGGGAAAAGCTGGAGTAGAGTGCACCCAGCCAGTCCCCGTAGGGGAGGACTGGTTCATTCCCCTAATCCTAATCCTAAACCGTCTGAGTTTGGGGGCTGAAGCAGGGTTTGCTGTTGCTTAGTGGGTGGAATGTCTTGATTGGCACATATACGTCCTCACAAAAACTGGTGTCTGATGTCACGGTGTCTGCAGCTTCAAAAACAGTCCAGTCAGTGGAGTCCAGTACATGCTGAAGTACGCCATCTTATGGTGAACTTTATAAGCGTCACACTCCATATGGTGAATGCTTCTCTTTCTGTCTGTAGCCTGACAGCCTCAACAGGCCCTTTGGCTCGTTGTCTCCTTCATGGTCTTCATCCTCTCTGCACAAAACGCTTCTCAGTCAAGCTTTTGTGTGACGTCCCCACTACCTCCAAATGCTCTGATGACACCACAGTTTTAGAAAACCCCTCAACATGGGGTCCTACTGGTCCTGCTGGAAGACAGCTGCTCTCCAGGTTAGGGTTATGCTGCTGATGAAGATGATGCTAAAGCACCAGCTGGAGCTTCAGCCGCCCACTGTGAAATGATAGGCTGGATACGCACTGATGTCCCACAAACGCGATGGACAAAAGGATTCCTGACACCGTGTCCACACAGCTGTGGATTCTGCCTAAAGGTCCCAATAAGGGACTCATCAACCAGTGCAATGCACTGGGTTGCAAAACTGGTTCTCTGCTTAAGGCATCAGCGACGACATTCCTGGTTCCAGAAATGAACTTTATGTGGAACTGGAAAGGAGTTAACTTAGCAATCTTTCTCTGTTCACACACATGAAGATGAGCTTTGGAAAGAATACAAGTCAAAGGATTATTGTCTGTCCATTCAGTGAACTGATGTCCTCTCAACCAACCTTTCACACACCATCATGGGCGTCGCACCCGTGAGGGATGTGGATGTTTTAACACCCTCACCTTCCCCCGTGAGAAGGTTCGACTTACACACTTTTCCTGCAAGATGCTTCTTCATTTCGTCCTCCCTCTCTGGCGCATTTAGAAGTTCAGTTTACATATGGACATTGACTCCTTTTTCAAGAGAAATCCTGTAAGTGAAGTTGACAGCTGAACATTTTAAAATGTTGACATGAAACAACAAAAGCCTATTTCAGTCATGCTCTTTACAGTTATATCATGACGTTACTTTTCGGCTCAGCTGTGACATTTCGTATTGTTCTGTAGAGGAAGCTTAATTTTGAGCCTCCACTGCATCGTATTTGTTTAGGAATGGCAGCTGTTGGGGCCATTGGCTTCAGAGGAAGTACAGGAAGGTTCACAGATATGCAAAGAATTACATTTACATGCTGCTTTTGTGGTTGCAGTTTGTGAAAGAGGTCTATTGATGGAAGAAGGCATTATGTTTGTGCCGTGCAGTGCTCATGTGGTACTCATGCTTTGCATTTCCCTTTGGGGATTAATAAAGTTATATCTATCTATATCTATCTATCCTTTCCTGGACATGTGTGTCTGGTTTGCGTGTATAAAATTCCCAATTTCATTTGAAATGTTTTGAATAGGGTTTATGTGAGGATAAGCTGCCATCAGTTCAGTACCAGATCCAAACCAGATCCAAAATTCCCTGTGAAACAGTCCCTGCCCAAATATACTGAGATTTGAAACTCAGGAGTCGCAGAAACATCACCAAGAATGTTGATTCAGCAAAATTAATTTCATATGGGTTTAGAAGTTGTAAAAAGCCAAAGAATCCATTTGCATCCAACTCTGTGGGACCCTCATCTGTGATAATGTTGGGAGGATCGCTGGGTCCCTGCTGATCTGAACTGTGGCAGGTTCCCACGTCCGTGTTGGCTGCTGGAAGTGGACTGTGGTTCCTACTGGCCGTGCAGGCTGTGGTTTGGTGTTTCTGTCGTGGTATTGCTTTTGTCGTTCTTGTCACAGGTCTCGTCTGCCTTGAACTGAAGTTCTGGTTGTAGTCGTTTCTCAGTGACCGGAAGGATTGAGCACAAACATGGGCTCACCAACAGCTGTGCTGGTGACTTGAATCCATCCACTGGTGTGTTTCAGTATTCCAGCAGGCTGAGATATGGATCTGACCTCTGTGCATGTGCTTTGCCCATGATGGCTTTGGCTGTTTGCACAGTTCTCTCAGCCAGCTCGTTGCTCTGCGGGAGCAGGGGGCTACTTGTAACATGCTCAAAGTCTCATGTAATTGCAAAGTTCTTGAACTCTTGTGAGCTGCAGCACGGTCATTGTCACTGAGCAAGGTCTGACAGCCTTCAGTTTCTGCATGACAGCTGTGGATGTGAGGCTAATGATGTTTTCTACCTTAAAGTACCTACAATAATAGTCAAGTGCAACCACATAATCGCTGTTGTTCCATTTGAACAGATCAGAGGTTGCCAAGGTAGCGCTGGAATGGGGTGTGGCAGCAATGGCTCTTTGGGAATGGAGTTGTGTCGTTGGAGGCAAATGCTACAAGATCCAACTAGCCTCTATTTGTTTGCACCTCCCTGGCCAGAGTAGAACATCTCTGGCCCGTTGCTTACACCTCTCCATGCTGAAGTGGCCTGTGTGAACGCGTGAAAGCATGTCAGCCCTGAGTGAGTGCGGCGCAATGATTTTTTCCCATTTTAGCAGGAAGCTATTCATCTCTGTTGTTTCATCCCAGTGGTTCCAACATTCAGTGATGGCAGGGGTCATTGTTTCACATTTTTTGGCCTTCCTGATTGGATCATCGTCTTCAAGGCTGAGAGTCGCTCGTCTTTGCCTGCAGCATCCGGATCTCTTCCATTTTTCTGTCGCTCACAGGAGCACTGCTTACTGCTCACAGTATTGGTGAGTCCATGCCCTCACTCAGTGAGTCACCAGAACTAGAGATGTATCGAATCCTGATTTTTAAGGTTCTGCCGAATACCGAATCCACTCCTTAAGATTTGGCTGAATCCGAAACCGAATACTGAATCCTACTACGATCATCAGCTAGTACATTATAATGCAGTGAAATCCATTGCACAGTGTATTTCCTTCCCTCAACAGTAAGATAAAACATAGGCAATAACCTCTACCATTATTTTTTTATTTGAATATAGTGACACTTAGAGAACATTACTGAAATGTTCAGCTTTAAGTCATTCAGTGTATAAGCTTAGTGTTCTGTTCATTCCAAAGAACAAAGAAAGGGAGCAAAAAGTGCCGTTATTGCTAAAAGAATAAGGCCTGTCACATAGTGCATTTATAAATTAAAACATAGCACATTTACAACTCTTGGATACACCTAAACCTTATTTTCAAACAAAAATGTGATAGCATATTTAATGCTGAATCTGTTTTGTTTTTTTCTCAGAAAAAACATACTGGGAATCCTGATAATCATTAATGCCTACAGTCATGGAACATAGGCTATTTCACTTCAATTTCAAGCACTTACAACTGTGGGCTTAATTAGTAGATTAAACAAAGTGTGGCACAAAATAACTCGAACATGTCTCCTGTAGGCTATTTTATTAACAACTTCTAAAGCTAGCTTTCACAGAAAATGAGCGTTTCCTTTTAGAAACACAAGATGCTCAGCATTAATTGGTGACAGCCGGTTGCGAGTGTGAGAACGGACGTGTCCAGCGGTGCTGAAAAGTCTTTCATTGGGTACAGATGTTGGCGGTGGACAGAGACAAACCTTTGCCATTTTTGACAGCAGTGGAAAGCGCTGCTGACTGTCCTTCCACCACTGAAGAGGATCCTCAGTTAGAGGACTCAGAGGCTCACCAGTCACACTGAGCGCTGACCTCTGCTTCAGCGCTCAGTGTGACTGGCTCACACTCGGTGTTGTTGCGGAACAGTTCGGCCCAGTTGCTCCAGATCCCTGAACAGTGTCGTTTTGTACGATCTGTCGGTCCCTGTGTCTCAGCCTGTTCAGATGTTGTTGGCCTTCAGACATGTCTTGATCTGATTCGGATATGCGGGACAGCTTCCTGCACAAGTAACTTTGATCAGCACTGGTGTGTTCCACTCAACCAAAATTTTGCTTTATATCTCGGATCCAGACTTGTTGCCACAATGAAGACAGCGTTGCCCTCAAGTCCATCAAATCTCTCTTGCAGGGACGTCAGCATGTGCGTTTTCATCAGTTTGATTCCACTGCTGTCGGTTTCATTGTGGATGAAGCGCTTCAGCATCATCACAGCTGGCAGGACTGTCGCGACGATGTGCATGCATTTCTGCACTCATTTCTCTTGTCAACCTGAGCACACTGAGCACATCTTCCACCAGAGTCCACCTCTGAGCATGAATATGTTGCATGCTATTCGTCTCTGACACACAGAGGTTTATGGCACGCTTCTGTTCCACCAAGCGATTGCACATTAGATAGGTAGAATTTCATCGCCTAACAACGTCCTGGATTAATTGGTGATTTGGCAGCCCCAACTCCTGCTGAGAAGTGGAGAGCCTTGATTTCGCACTTGAAGAGTGTTTAAAGTGGCCTACAGTTTTCCTGGCCAGTGCGAGCATGTCAGAGACACTTTGTTGGGATAAAAGGCTTTCACGTACGCACAGCTGGAGCGTGTGTGCAAAGCAGCCAACACTGGGAACGCCGGCCTCGGACATGACTTTACGCATATTCGCAGCATTATCCCTCAAGACCAGGTGACACTTGTTGACAGATATTTCCCACACTTTGATAATGTCTTGCAGTGCATCTCCAATGTTTAGAGCTGTGTGTCTTCCATCGAATGCCTCGCATCGTAGGATGGCATTGACGCGGTTGACATGATCATCAATCCAATGTGATGTTACGCTGATAAAGGACTGAGTAGTGTATTTGCAAGTCCATATGTCACATGTAAATGAAAAGGCCTGCGCTTCCATAACATGCGCTCGTATACAGGAAGCCACAGTTTCATACATTTCAGGGATGATTTTTTTCAGCAAAGACACGCCTTGAGGGGAGTTTGTAACGTGGCCCAAGCTGCTGCACTAGCTTGGTAACTCAGTGTCTTCCACTATGCTGTATGGTTGCAAATCGACAGCTATCATTTTACTGATGCGGCATGGATGGCTTTGGCTCTATGGTGGTCTGAAGCCCAGTGTTTGTTTGGTGTAGGGCTCGTAAAGTTGGTAATGGAGGTCTGAGTACCACTTTGTATCTGTGACTGTGCGGTTGTGGTACCTGAAGCCTCATTGACGTTAGATTCGGCCTTGCACAACTCGTACTCCGTTGGATGCTTTGAGTGGAGATGTTTTAACAGCGGAGATGTTGTGTACTGTTTAGCGTCTTTACCACCACGAGACAACTCTATTGCAAAGTGTGCATGTTGCACGACTTGAATCTCCTTCTTTCACTTTAAAGTTCTGCCACACAGCACTCTTTCAACTCGCTACTTCCATTTCCCATGACAACTGCTAGCACAATGGAGGTTATTTTCTCTTAAACATTAACAACGTAATCACGTTGTGCTTACTTGTGGTAGGATTTGGTTCGGTTTGCGCTCTAGGGTCCGCCCGAAACCGAACCCCGTCATCAAGGCCAATGTTCGGCCGAATCCGAATCTTGGATTCGGTACATCTCTACTACAACGCTCTAGCAGCTTCCTAGATAGCATGTCTGCCACTGCAATCTGCTTTCCAGGCTTGTGAACAATGTTAATGCTGTATCTTTGCAACTGGAGTATCATGCGCTGGAGCCTCGGTGGTGCAGCTGCAAGAGGTTTGCGCATGATTGCCTCCAGTGGCTTGTGATCTGATGATCACCTGATGTCCGTACAGGTATTGGTGGAATTGTTTACATCCAGAGAGCACGCTTACAGTTCCTTTTTGATCTGAGCGTAATTGGATTCACTCTCATTCAGTGGACGTGTACGCAACTGGTTTCTCTTGCTGCAGCAGGACTGCTCCCAAACCACACTTGGAAGCATCGACCTGCAACTTCACATCTTTGCTTTGGTCGAAGTAGGCAAGTTCTGGACCTGGCTTCTGTGTTTAGATGCTTTTCACTTCATCATGGGTATAGTTCCATACAAACTGACTACCCTCTTTCAGCAGTTGACGGAGCAGGGCTCTTGCCTCAGAGAGTCTGAGGGCAAATTTGGACAGGTGCATGATGCCCAAGATTGTCAAATGTCTCCAGCTCTGCTTTACTCTGTGGCGCGGCCATGTCTTTGATCGCTGTGACCTTGTTGGGGTCAGGTCTGATACCTTCTTGTGTCAGTGTGTGTCCAAGGTAATTTACCCCTTGTCCTTGTTCACCTTTATTCCTCTCTGTCTGGTTCTCTCCAGCATAACACGCAGACTTCATTGTGTTCCTCTCTTGTGAGGGCATACACTATGATGTCATCCATGATGGCGGCAACAAATGAAGGCCCCTCATAGGCCTCATCCATCCGTCTCTGGAACTCATCTTGTGCAGATATGATTCAGAATGGGAGCCGTTTGAACCTACTGCCATAAATGGTGTTGAACGTGGTTAGAATGGACCCAGTACCCAGACCTGGCTTTTAGTACACTGAAATACTGTGCGTCTGCTAGTCTTGGGGTGATTTCATCTAGAGTAGAGAGAGGATAGTAGGGCCTCTGGATGGCTTTGTTCAGGGGGCGCAGATCTATTCAAATCCTGAGCTTTCTTATTTCTTCTTCTCTACGGCCACCAGTGCATTAGCCCAGTCTGTTGGCTCAGTGACCTTGTGGATTATGCCTGTTTTCTCCATTTCATCTAGTTCATCTTTGAGTTCACTACGTATGGTATGGGGCGAGGAGGCCACACTACTGGTGTTGCGTCAGGATTGAGGTGAATGGTACACTCGTCAGGAAACACTCCATTGATGCTCTTCTGTGGTTTGGGCTGTGCATCGACCGTATGGATTATTTTAACCAAATTCAGGTCTAGACAGACTCTCATGAACTTTCCATTGTTTTCCTGTCGTCTGTCTATAATCATTAAGCTTAAAACTTCTGACCCCATGTTTTGTTTCTGCTCTGTCTGTCACTTGCAGAATGAATACAATGTCCACACAAGGGTATATAGTTGAGTGAGCGTTTTATTTACTTCCACACTTGGGTTGCCTATATGAAAAATCTGGGCACCTCATACATACATTAACATGTGTCCGGGTTAAAACTAACATATGAGTGAAATCAGTATCCTCAGGATACTACAAGAGCCAAAAACGTACAGAAACTGAATAAGTCAAGATAAAAATAATGGCACTAAAATTTAATGATAGAGAGGTTAAGGAAATGTTATCTAAATTAACTTTCAGTTCAAAAATACCTCTTGGAGGTGCTTGGTACCAAATATGATAACTTCAGTTTTATCTGAATGAAAAAGCCGGTAATAACAGTCATTCACATCTTTAAGGTATGCAACAAGGCAACGAGGCTCTTTGGTTAGCTTCATGTGGTTGCAAGGACAGATATCGTTGAGTATCATCCTCATAACAGTGAAAGTTGATATTATGTTTCTGCCATTATATTTCAAAAAAGGTCTAGGTCTTCATATACAGTTGTGTTCAAAATAATATCACTGTGTTCTGTTCCAAATCAAGACATGAAGAAAAAATATCACTGGATAAACTGAGAGATGCTCATAGATTTATTTTTCCTGTGAATCACTGAACTAATACTCAGTTGCATAACTACTGTTTTTGAGAATGGGGCTCTGTCTAGTTCTGTAACTCTGAAGACATCATCAATGGAGCTCCACTGAATGATGAAGGGAGTGAATTGCTTAAGTATTTAATGGCATGAGAAATTATACTTTGGAAAAAAACTAAAAGAAAAAAACTTGAATCAGATGAAGATGACCGGTAAATTGAACGTAACAGGCTAGGTTGTGCTCACTATAATTTCATTTTAGGAAAGAAAGAATTCATCCACTGAGCTTCGATGGTATTATGGGTGCAGCCAACATATGTAATCACATCTGGAAATCTGACAGAGATGTGGAAACAGGATGCTAATAAAAATTAAAAATTTAAATAATTAACAGTGTCAACTTATAAATCATGTAGGCTACTCAAAATCATTTGTGACTATTACATAGTTGCTACTGAAAAGAAATATAAAATAAAATAGCGGAGAAACTTGTGGATACCATTTCCTTTCTCTTAGGTTGTGTTTGGTGTCCCCGTTTTCATTAAGAGAACTGAAATTTGCAAATAAAAAACAACTCAAATAATAAAATAACCCAATTTTTTTTGTGTATGGTATTGGCAAACAATGGGTGATATTTGTGATGGACAGAAGGATATGATAATGTATATAGGTTATGTAACTGTGCAGAAAAATGGTAGAAGAAATAATTTTTAAATAAGTTAAAAAAAAGAGACATGGTGGTGGAATGAGAAGAATATAAGTAGGAAAACATTAGTAAAGAAGAAATGGGAAAGTAAGAGAGAATAAGAACCACAGCAGTACAAAAAGATGACATGGATGGTAAAAAGTGAGTTATCATTTTAAATATTCTTGAACTGAGGTGAGTGGCCAACCGACCTTTCTAGACCTACAGACTCTTGGAACAGCAAGTAGACCTGCATTCAGGGAGCAGAGTATTCTACTAGGACAGTAAGGAACTATGAGATTTTTCACATAAATTGGAGCTTTATCATTCAAAGCTTTGGATGGAAGA
>JBAMYA010045814.1:0-11444 GCA_037176975.1 Arrhamphus sclerolepis | reverse complement strand
AATTGTACAGTGAGGAGCATCAGAAAAGATCACAGTGATAATCACAGTAATAATAAATAAATCAACAAGGTAAAGTAAAAATATTATTAAAATATACCAAAAAATAATGCAGTATTAAAGAAAAATTACTCAAGTATTAAAGTATTGCACAAAAAGTAGTTTAAAAAATTTAATTGAACAGCTTCTCCCCCCTCACTCTCTTCCTGCTCCCCCTCCCACCTAGTGCAGAGATGACACAAACTACATAAAAGCTACAATCACCTTCAGTTCATTATTTTTCACGTTGTTTTAGTTTGATGTCACCACAACTGTCTTCAGTTTAAAAATGCGCTCATCTACGGACAAAAAAATTTAAAAAAAACAAAACATGGGTGAGTAACAATTTTGGGGGGTTTCAGAAGAAAATCTCACCAATGGAGCGTAACCAGTGAAGCTAGTCTGTGGTGCTTCTTTCTCCTGGTGGGACCCAGAGGTAAGACAACTAATCGCATCGCTTGCATCCTCACTCATTAGCACAGTACTGTTAGTTAACACACCAGCTCTATATGCCCCCATGTGGTCAGAATTGGTATTGCTGTATAAAGTCTCTTTAAAGCTTTAAGGTTTCCCAGTCACATAACAGAATTAAATTATTTTAAAGTTACTTTTAAGTGCAAGAAAAGTTGGACAAACGTTAAAAGAAAATCTACAAAAACATTCAGCTCATGAACAAAAAATATTTCTTTTAAAATTGACTTATTTCATTTTAGATAATAAAGGAACTGGTAAACACTGTCCACAGGAGGGCGCTATCCTTTTCTAGCAGGAGGATCATCTTTCACTACTTCAGATATTTTTGTTACCATCAGTCGAACTATGGCTCAAACCATTTTTCCACTTCGTCTTTGTGAAATAAAGATTTTTTTTCTTAGAGCATATATCACCTCAAATAATAAAGTCATGGCAAACTTTTTTTTCGTTCAAACAAATGATCTAAATAAAGGACTGTACTTGTGAGCCCTGATGATCCTTTCAATGATGGCGTCTCCGATCTTGTTATAGACGGTCTTGTTGTCGGCACAACTGATGAAAAACTGATTCTGTGGGAGAAACGACAGAATAAAGTCACCGACCCAAGAAGTCAAACAGTTTTTGCAAACTGCTCTCACTCTGACACACCTTTACTGACGAAGCTTTGAAGTGCTTTCTCTTTTCTAACATTGGTTGATTAGTTAGTTGGATGCACTTGGCGACACAGTTACAATTATCATCAGATAAATGATTGACAGCAAGTAGCAAGATAATTGTAACTGTGTCGCCAAGTGCAGCCATCCAACTAACCAATCAACCAATGTCAATAGTGCTCACCAGTGACAGGTGGAAATAAGAAGTTTAGGATTTTTTGACTGCAGGTACCAGGTTTCAGAAAAGGAGAGAAATTCTGCAGGGTTGGGAACTGTTCCTGCTTTCACAGTGTAATGCAGCAGTGAAGTAACATGTCAGTTTGATGTCCTGAGCTGTTGTTTTTGGAAAGTTGTGCGATGGCTCTATAATTCAGCTTTGACATGTGGGTGTTCAGAGACCTGTTATTTGGACTGGATTGTTGGTTATATGCTTGAGTCTGGTGCAGTTTGTGACAGAGAGAGTGTTGAAGGTGCTTCACTTTCTTTTCATCATGAGTACTAAAAAGTACGGCCAAACCGTCATAAACAATAAGTTCTGTGCTGTTTGTATTTATTTATTTATTTTTTAAAAAGCATTTGCCCTTTATTTTCAAGCCCTGCACCTTGCTGTTGGTTTACCTCTATGTAGATGAAGTGCTTGCTCTTGATGATGACCTGGATGTAAGCATTGTGGATGGACTCCTCATGGTATTTTATACCCGCTGACCAGTCTGATGCTGACCGCAACACCTTTAAATGAAGTACAATGAGTTATTACAAGAGTACTTTTTTAAAAGAAAGGTCGTAATTTGCACTAATTTATACAATTTCACAATGAAGCTTCTTTATGAATACATGAGCAAATAGGTGAACAAAAAAGTAAGGATTTCTATCTCAAAAACTGTGGCTCTATTCGTTAACTTCCATTTATCGATGGTCATGTCGCAGGAGCAGCAGCCTAAGGTGATGATGCCAGACCTCCACCTCCCCAGCCACCTCCAGCATTCTGGGAGGGAAAGAAACATTCCCTGGCCAGTGAAGAGGTACAATCCCTATAGCATATCCTGGACCTGCCCTCACGCCTTGGTTAGGTGTGTGTATGTGGAGGAGGACCAAATCTACTTGGAGTTCCTTAGAGATGGTCCAGCCAACCTACAGAGGGAGATCAAGTCAGCCGTTTCTATGTGTGATCTCATTCTTTTGGTCGCTGATCGCAGCTGGTGACCATAAGTTAGAGTAGGAACGGAAAGGAAGCGATTGAGCTTGCCTTTTGGCTCAGCTCTCTCTGCAACACAGCAGACCGGTAGAGGGTCTGTATGATCAGTCCATGTGTAGATCTCCTGTTCCATTCTTCCATCACACCTGAACAAAACTCTGAGATACCAAAGCATCTTAACCTCTACATTGAGACAGACGCAGAGAGGGTATTCCAGCCAGCTACGACTGCAGCGGCACATTTGAAGGCTCTGATTTTCATTATTAATCTGTTATCAGGGGCTTTTGCCCCTGGGAGGGTATCTCAAGGCAAACTGGTCCTGGTGGACGGGCCAGACTCAGATCAAATCAGATTAAACTTTATTAAATAGCACCTTCTACACAATAACATGCTGAACAAAGTGCTTTACCATCCAAGAGCAAAGTCTCCCAGCTTCAGTCCCTATCAGCGATAAAACACGATCAAAGATAAGAAGAGATAAAGACTGGAGATAAGAAGGCTGGGCTCGGAAGAACCAGAGAGGAAACACCATCACTGTATCACAGGGAAATAAGAGCAACTCCACAGGACACTTATGGAGACAGGAGATCAGGAAACCAAATATCCCTCATAAGAGTTTCTGGAGCCCCACCCTGGAACCAGGACTTTGGGAAGGGCATGTTGGCTGGGCCTTTACCCATGGGGGCGGGCCCAAATAATGAGCTATATAGTCTGGTGCTGCCGTGAGCTCACCGCTCAGGTGTGTAGTGTTGCAGGCGGTGACAGGAAGTCGCTGTCGCTGTAATACTTTTATATTAGTCAGTAAACTAAGATCATCAAAGTAAACTAGAGCAGACCAGTAATAGTTGCACACTGGTGTCAATTCACAAGACACAAGCACACAATCATCTAACACCTGCGACTAGGAAACAAAAACATTTGTGATGTCTTCAGGTATTGTTTATTTTAGACGAGGAAACTCAAATGGTTGCAGTTACATAACGTTTCGGCCCACAGGGAGTCTTCACATGAACTCTCTTTTATTTGTTTCCAGTAAAGCTTGAAGTTGTGTGAAGTGGAGCACGGGGGAGGGGGGGGAGTTGGGGCTGCATGTTCTCTCGTGGGCATGTCGCTCAAGTGCTCGCTTTTATGTTTTCATTTTACAGAGTGAGAAACTTCTTTAGTTCTTTCTATTTAACAAGTTCTCCTACCTGCACTTTGGCATTAACAGAGTCAGGGACCTGGTACTTGAGCTCGTTGGCACTGGAGTGAGACTTGGGCAGCAGGAACGGGTACGACAGGGACCGATACTTTGGCTTCATGATCTGCACGAGAAACATTTTGAAAATTTAGGCAAAGAGAGGATGAATTTAGACTCAAAGGGCAGGGGGATGGAGAGAGGAAAAGATTTGCCACATGGAAAGAAGTATTAAAACTGAGCTATTTTTTCCACTCTTCCAGTAAAACGTTCCCTAAGAATTGGCCACATTTATGTTTAGATTCCTATTTAATATATCTGTCGTTAAACGACGCTCTCCCCAACTCAAAGCTTACATTAGCAGTTCTGGATATTTATTTATTTATATTTATATTCTGTGAAGGTCATAAATGAGTAGACTAAAGGTAAATATAAACCAAAAGTAATAAATTATAATAAAAATGAGGTCGTTGAGTGAAGAAATGAGAAAAATATGTGACTAGTGGAAGAATTAGTAGAATAGGGCCAAGATGTAGACAAGAGTGCAGTTAAAAATTAATACTGGTGTTGTAAATGTGCAAAATATATTACCTTTGTGAAGTTCCACCGCTGAATGAAGTGCCGCGCCACGTCTCGGGCGGCTCTCCCATGAACCACTGAGGCGATGTCATGCCAAGGCATTCTGGGAGTGGTGTATCTGTCGATAAAATCTGCACGGACCAGACGCAGGTCCAGGAAACCGTTAGTGAAGGTGCAGATACGAAGCATGCGAAGGAGGAAAAAGGAAAACATGGAACGAGTGAGAGGAAAAAAGTAATAAATGCTGTAAGTGTGTTATGCTTCTTATTCATGCAGCATTTTCACATTGAATAAATAACTACTAGGTTCCTGTGACGTCTTACAAAAAGACCTAAGTACGACACGTGCATGCGAATGTTTGTGTACCAGACCATCAAAAGGTTTCTCCAGCTGGATCCAGTCCTTGTAGACGAAGTTGCAGTAGTCTTTTCCATGCCAGAAGCGAGTGTTCCCCTGCAGCTCACCGACACCGGTCTGAAGGCTTCGGACAGAACTGCTCCCTGCGCACATATGAGGAACATAAACGTCCCAGTCCTGCTTTTGGATGACGTACCACAAAAACAGCTGAGCTTGTTTAGATCCTGCTTCAGGCACCTGCACTGTCAACACTGCTGACGCTGTCCACGTGGTGCAGAGAGGGTTTGTGCCGCTGTATGTACAGGCTGAAGCGGGCCATCCTGTTGCGACCAACTCCCTTCAGCTTGGGAAGCTCCATGGTGTCGGCGGGAACCGTCCCTCGTCCGTTGCTCTGAGAGATGCCATCGGCAGAGGACGCGGCTTTACCAGACGGAGTATTGGAGGAGCCCGCCTAGGAGCATGAAACATCAGGAGATGCATTAACACTCCATATACCTCTGTAACACTGTTAAATAGGTTTTCAGGAGCTTCTTATGAATCGAGACGGACGCTCCTGCTTTGGTAGCACTCGGTAGGTTCCCCACCTTGGGGGAACTACAAATGACTGGTCTGTCCCAAACCCCTGGTCTGTGGCCAGTTTGCACTGTGCTGTGCTGCAGCTACAGTTGCCACGTACATACATCATCATGTCTTTATGTCTACCTGGTTTACATAAAGCGTACAATCTCGGGGGATCACACTACTGGGTTTACTGGTCAGGTACAGCCCTCTCACATCTATGAAGCCACAGTTTTTCCATGGGATGTTCAGCCATATCTCCACGTCATGTATAGGTTACGTACACGCCCCCTCCACATATCGATCCCATCCACAGTACACCTCCTGAAATTAACTGATTTATGTAAAAGGGTGTTGACAATTAAAGAAATAAATAAGGAAAGAAAATGACAAATGTTCATGACTTTCTAAGCCAGAAATTTGAACACAAAATAAATCCAGATATTCAACCCTTAGTCCATCATTTAAATATTGTATTTTAACAGTTTAAAGACTTGTGCAAAGACAGTGTATTGAACATTTATGTTCACCATTTGAGCTAAAAAGAAAAAAAATGACAATAGCCACATGAATTCTGAGTACGATGCTATACGTGTTACGTTAAAAATGACTTATAAAATAAAACTTCTTTAAAAAGCCATCAGATGAGGACTTATACAGGAATGAATCAGAATAAAATGTAGAGAATGTGGGAAGTTTTACTGAAAATGAGTTTTTGCTTAAAATCTTTTTTTTTTAAAAACTTTGAAGGAATTTCTGTATACAGCTGTGACCATATTTTGAATTAATAAAATTATATCCATCTATCTATATTACAGCCTGCTGCGGTTACATGGAGTGATAATTCTTCACTTCCCCTCTTTAACGTTGTAGTGAACAGAAATACTCTTCTTCTCCTTCTGTTTTACTATTTGTAAGGAAATGAAGATAACGTCCACAGTCTACTAAACAAAGTTTGGGCAGGACATTTTATCAAGCGTCTGACCTGCTCCAGAGCCACAGAGCGAGTCACGCTGCCAACATCCGTGAGCCGATGCTCTCTGTCGTCCCAGCGACCATATGCGAGGTCGATCCCGCCCACAAAGGCCACTGACTGGTCAATAACTACGATTTTCTCATGATGTGCCCACAGATACACGGAGGAGGAGACGTGGTCCGGATGACGCATCACCTGGAAAACAGATATACAATACGTACATTTATATAAAGGTAGTTTATGTAGGAAATTTGGGCATCATGTAACGTGGAACTGTTTTTTTTTTACAATATGTGACAATCTAACTTTGGCTATGACAGTTACTACCTGTGTTTGTAACTTGTTTGTATTTTGCATGGACTTATCAGATGATGTTGCTAAGAAGGCTGTATGACTGAGTTTGGATACTGCAGTCACTCTATAAGCAGGCTATGAAACGTTTTCAGCTGCTTCCTGCACAATCCAGGATTCAAACCCAGATCTCCTGCATGGCAGGTGACAGCAGCACCACTGAGCCACCAGGGAGACTCTGCATGCACGCATTAGCGACTTTAATTTAACTGAGGCAACCAGGAGCAGCCAATGGAGGTCAATGAGTGACAGAGTGACTTAAATGTGCCTTTATTTATTTTTAGTTAATAAAACATCTGAAGCGCTACCAAGTTCTAAACCATCTGCAAAGGTTTTTCAGAGTATGTTGAGAGACCTGCAAGAGCACTGGTGTTGATGATGGACACTTAACCATGGCCAGTATTAAGAGTGGGTGGCATCCTGAATTAGAGGACAACTGGTCATTATCCCTAAAATCTTGCAAACTTTCTTAGTTAGACAGTTAAAAAGGAGGTTTTCCGTGTCTATTTTGTGTTGGATGGTCATCAAACGACTAAAGCCGGGATCCTACAGAACGAGGAAGACCTGTGGTCCGGGTTTGGAGCGGCTTTGGTCTGTCCTGCACACGACCCACGTTCCAATGGCCGCCACAGAGTTTTGGTTCCATGGCCGTTCAACATCCTGTGAGACCTCAGTGTTATAGATCATTTCAGCTGACAGGTACAGCTGGGTATCATCTCTGTTGCAGTGATACGAAGAGCGAGCAGGTGACGAGGCAGGATCCCGACAGAAGGCAATGAGAGGAGGATGCTCGTCCTTGCCAGGATACACTGAAAGAAAGCCCAGTGAGGCAGAACTGAAACTATGAGTGTGCCATGCTGAGAATGGTACTCGCCTTTAGGGGCCTCAGACACCAGAACCCTCTCAGCGGAGTGACCACTCTTAACGGAAGTCTCTTCAAATTCAGTCAGAAGTACATGTGAGGCCAAAGGAGCATGTACTGCAAGTCTGAACGCTGGTATAATGCTTGGAAAAATGACCTGAGGGGGACTGGTGAACTGGCGAACACCTCTAGTGGGACTGCTACGTGTCAGGATTTTTCAAACGCTACCTGCCAGTCAGCAAGATGAATTCTGGAGACGCTGTATCATTGACCAGGGGAGACAGAGGACATTTAGTAGCACTGCTAATAGGTGGCTTCTCAAAGCCACCATCAACATCATTGTAAAATATCAAACTGTATATATATATCAAATTAATAAAAAGAAAATCTATAAAGGTTCTGCCAAATTATAGCTCTAACAATAAACATACAGATATCTTTGAGGTAGGGTTAGCTTGAAAGGATAAAATGCTTTTAACCAAAGGTCATGGGAGAACAAGAGATTACGTAACTTCTCCAGAAAGCTCACCTTGATGTTGGGGTGCAGGTGCATGAGCGTCCTTTTGCTGTAGCCTGAGTTGATGCCCAGGGCGAGCTCCACCTCCTTGTACAACATTACAAAGATTCGCACTCCCTGTTGCTGTGGACAAATAACGTAAACACATTAGATTTTCTATTCCACTAGTTCAAGTACGTTATAACTCTTTCCAGGGGTCTTTTTATGTTAAAAGTATTGAACCCTAAAAGAATGTTTACAGTTTAATCTGCTAAAGCAAGGGGAAGCATTCAGTTTCAGTATTATGTGCACATAGGAAGGGGTTAATTGCGTCCTCATCTAATAACTGTGTTTGCATAACCACATTTGTGCACACATTTAGAACGTGCACTCTCACGGTCACACTTTAATGCATGTGAATCCATGTGCACCCCATCTGCATTAAAAGTGGGCTATGCTGGTAGAACATGTACTTGGTGTTAAAATGGGCAAATGACAAGGGTCCCTTATGGTTTCAGTATCATAGGTCCCAAACAGGAAGCCTGTGTGGACCAAATACGGTATAGAGAACCATGACAGACACTAAATCTATAGATTTTAGCTCTCAATTGGTGAGCAAGCTAAACCTGTTTTACTCTCTGTGTTGAAGTTAGTTAGTTAGTTTTATTGTCCCATACGGGAAATTCCCTTTCACATACTGTACACATTTGATTTTATATGCCTTTCGTACGTTTACACAGCATAAATATCAGCATAAATATCAAAAACATTCAAAAATCATCAGTCAAATGTCACATGTCTGCAGAGGATAGTTTATTTAGTCCCATTATGGCTGAGGGGGTGAAACTGTAAGGTTAAGGTAAGTTAACTGATCTTTTGACACTTATTTCTTCTCAGCTTGATTAATGTAATTCTGTTCTTACTTGTTTTAACAAGTCAACTCTAAATTGACGCCAAAAGGTTGAAAATGCTGCAGCAAATTTTTTACAGGAACCTCCAAAACAGCTCACATCACTCAGGGTTGATCTTCTCTCCTCTGGTGACCTGTCAACTTTAGAATTGATTTTAAAATTTTAGTGGTAACGTTTAGAGGTCAGGCCCCTCAGTATATCACAGACCTCTTGACCCCGTACTCTTGTGGCCGTTCTAGCCGTTCTTCAGGTCAAAATCTCCTTGTGGTCCCTAAGACTCGTTTTAAAACTCGGGGGGACCTGTCCTTTCAGGCTGTAGCCTCCAGATTGTGGATCTTCCCGCCCTCCTTCCTGGGTAACACTGAATCTGTTGATTGTTATAAAAAAGCAGCTAAAGACACTTTTATTTAGATGAGCTTTTAGTTAACTGGTTGATTGACTTTTAGTTTATAATTGTTTATTTTTCTTTTATGTTACTGGATTTTATTATACTTTTGGTCTATCCATAAACTTTACGCACTTTGTGATTTTATCTGTTCAAAGTGCTATATAAATAAACTTTACTTACTTACTTATATTTACAATGCTAGCTCATTAGGCAGTGTTAGCCCTCTCTTTCTTTCTTCTTTTTTTTCTTCAGTACAAACTGTTCTTTGTTGTACTAACTGTATGAACTCCCTGACTCTTTCAATTTCTAATAAAGACGAGGGCAAGACAGAAGTCTTTGTCAGGGCGTTGTGCTCTCGGTTTTAGGTTCTAGGTTTTCTAGGTGGCCTCCTAATCACGGCTGAATGACGTCAATTGGTTCCTCTCAATGTGAAGAAGCAGCGACTCTTGAGTCCCGTCCACCCAGAATAACTGAACTCTTCCACCCTATTTCTCTGAGAGAAATCAGCCACCCTGCAGAGGAAACTCATTTCAGTCGATTGTATTACTCTTATGGTCATTTCCCACAATGCTCCAGTGATAGATGGCCAGCCCAATGGCTTTCCCAACAGAAAGCAGACATGAAACTCCTCCTCTTCTTATTAAATTGGGACTCAGTGGCCTATAGCAGACCCAGTACCACATATGCCCGGGGCAACCACCGCAGGGGACACGGTCGATTGCTTTAGCTGGTCCAGTGCTTCAGCCAGGTTGAAATCCTCATTGTTCCTCCTGAATCTGAGGTTGGACTTTCAACTGGACTCTCTTCTCCAGTACCCCTGTATAGACTTTACCAGGGATGCAAGAATGCGATTTACCTGGAACATACTCTCCAGTTCCATTTCAAAAAGCCCAAGCAGCCAGCCAATCCAGCCAATGTTGCAGAGGCATGCTAACCAAGACAGGCTCACAACAGAGCCTTGAGGAAGTTAGGGCAGCCCTCATGCCACAGTAGAGCTTTTGCACTTCATGACCTCAGCCAATCCCAGAGTCCAGACTCATCTTCCACTGGAAATTATGCTGAAGTATTCCATGCACTGCCTGACTATATCCCTAGTCAAAGCCAAACGCACCCCACCTTGTTTTCCCCACCTGATGGTTTTCCAGAATCTTCTTGGAACTGACTTTAAATAAATTAAACTGAAGTAGTTGTATTTTAATGAACAGAACTTGGCCAATGTTTTACCTTTTTTTCCCATAATGCCTGTGTAATGGAATCATGCTTACTGCTTTGCGTTTGAGGATGCAGTCCAGCCTCCATCGGTTCCCCTCCACAACCGGTCTTTTCAAAAAGATTTCTGGACTCAGCCTGATTGGAAACAAACAAACAAATCAATAAATAACACAGAGGCAGACAGGACCTTGAAAAAAGAATGTAGACAGCAAATGAACCATCATTTGATGTGCACATTCATGGTTAAAAAAAAAAAAAAAGAAATCTCAGAGACACAAAAACAAATCTCTACACCATTTAACAGACATGACATAACGATAGTCACATGAGTCACTCACATTGCCATTCTGTACTTGCATATCTGCAATACCATTGGCTCGCATTTCACAGGCTGACAGCTCATTGGAAAAGCTTGTAAACCCAGTGATTACAGCCTGGGAACACTGGGATTTCAGCCACGTTAAACAGTTGTTTGTTTTGTCTTTGTGGGACCATAAACTATTATATTGGAAAATTACAGTAGCAGTGGTACTAGAACTGTGCCAGTAATGACAAATCTAACGTTAGAAAACATCTTACAAAAAACTATTAAAGAACAGGAAAGAAAGGGAGACTGGAAAATTTCAGCCAAAACTGCAGAGAAGAAAACATTAACTAGTTTAGGACTGAACCTTAAGGGTATAATAACGTAAAAGCTGATGATCAGTGAGAGAATAGTTAAGCAGTTTGAGCTGGTGGTAACAGCCAGACAGTAAATTAAGAAAGTACAGAGGGAGACAAAAGGGGTGTAAGCAGGTGTGTAACAGATCTGAAGACTGTGTATGTCTATTCTTGGTGTGAGGCTGTAATTACAGCCAGTACCAGGCTCTCTGTCAGACATGGGCTTATGGGTAATATATAATATATTAGGTAACAACAAGCTCTGCATCTGCTTCTAACATGGTCAAACTATCCTGTCAATCACTGGCAGAATGGGATTATGTGCTTCCACAACCCTACTGCATTTTTAACCCTTTTAATGAAAAGCACACAAGATTATCTAAAAGAGAAATGTTACTTTGTGACATTTAAATTTAAAGGAACATCCCAGAGTTAAAACAACCCTCCATGTATTATTAGATGGTAAGTGGCGTAAACTTTCATTAACCCCTATGTTTTTGGTTTTAGTATCTAGCATATTTAATTCTTTTTCTGAGTATATTATTGATGATATACACAA
>JBAMYA010045813.1:0-11445 GCA_037176975.1 Arrhamphus sclerolepis | reverse complement strand
GTGTGTTTTATTTACAGTGTAAGAAATGAACAATGGAAATGGTCCAGTAATTTCACCAAGCAAATACCAAGAAACGGTTGAAAAATCCACGATGGCAGTGAGTTCGCAGTGATGAAGTGATGGGGTATATCTTAAAATAGCTGTCAATCAAAATGAGATTCAGCCTTTCCAGTGATCCTCCAATCAGCATGCAGAAGCTCAGCATCCAGACCAGCAGCTCCATTCACCCCCAGAGAAGCTGAGCGTCCGAGGGCAGAACAAAATCTCAGCATTTATCCAATGACCAACGAGTTTTGAGACACTGAAAAAATCTTTTCCATTCAGTCCCATTGAAGTGAATGGACGCTCAGCTTCTACGGGCAAATGCATCGATCATAGACCGTATACAAAAACGATTTCTTGAAATCTGGACACTGATGTGAATGAATTCATCCTCGAGCTGAATGTGTTCTAACACATTTGTAGTCAATGAAATGTTAACACAACTGTACGTATTTGACCATTTAATTTTTGACATTTTAGGGGAAGTTGAGCTTCTGTTGCAGTCTGAGAGAAATCGCCACTGTTTCACTGAATATTCCAAAACCTTTAGTAGCTTCAACAGTTCCAGTGTGGTAAAGTGTTCAGGTCTGTTTCTGCTGCAAACTTGTATTTAACTTACAGTGATTTTATGAATGCCTCTGAAATCACATTCAGTTATAAATAAATGTTAATACAAACTCGCGATTGCACATGTGTGAATCCTGTCCTAGGATGGAGAAAAAAATACACAGTCCACACTGACCTCCGAGACCTAAGTAACAGGATGTCTTCGAGACGCCTTCTAAAGAAGGTGTTTTAGACATGTGGTCCATCCTGAGGAACCAGGTGGGTCTCAGGAATGGCTCTGAAACATAAAGGTCAATCAAAGTTCTGCACAAGATGATCCACTGCTTTCAACCCCAACAAAACAAAGGGGGTGGTTAAGCCGAAAGAAGTTACTTTCATGGTTACTCAGCGCTCAGTCGAAGAGATTTAATGCTCCATGGGAAAGGAATGAACTGAATAACACCACCAGCTTAGAGGCACTCCCCTCTTTACATACCTTTAAAGGCCTTTTCCAAACTGCCCTGAGGGAAACCAATGACTGTTTTACATAATATTTAATTGGAGGTGGATGTTGTAATGAATATCTTCAGCATGACCCAAAGACGCTCTTTCATGTTTGCCCTTCATGTCTTTTCTACACTCGGAAAACACAGTGACTGTTTCAACCATCATCTTTATCAGGACTCCCTGAATGAGATCCTGAACTTTATTTTGCATGTTTAGATGACGGTATTTGTAGCATCGTCACAAAGATCTATTGATTACTCTAGTCTAGTTGGTAGTTCATGCTCCTTAAATGTGAGAACAAGGTTGCAGCTACCAAGGAGAGAAGCAATAGATTGGCATTGTTCTCCTATTTGAGAAGAACATGAAACACTTGTGGATGAATGGATCACCATCAGCTTGTCATGCAGGTGTGCACAAGTCTGTTTAGAATCCATACACTTTGATCAGGCGTGCTGAAGCAGGGAGGCATCAAAGACTAGATTTGGACACCTCTGTTTGGGCTTTATTTGAGGTGGAAGGTAGTGAGGTTCTTGAAATTCCAGCCATCAGGAGCTCTGATGAAAGGAAACAACTTAAGCAGCATTCACAGATGTGTGGCCTTATTTGTAACATGATGAAAATGTCGGTTTGAGCAAAATCTCCTCCTGCCTCTGACCATGTGTAGCTCTGGTGTGAATGAAATTTTATTTTCACAATACGCTGATACCAGTATAATGAGATATGTGTTGATAAATCGCTCGCATGCAAATGCTCTATTCATTTTCCACGGAAAGTGAGGATGCATGTTTATTGCCTTGATCTTGGGAAGGCGGGGCGTCCGGCTTTATGAGGGCACCCAGCATCTGGGCATTATCCAATGAAATGAGACATTGCACTCTTCTGAGCTGCACTTCATAGAAGTTTTCTCCTCACATTCATTTCATTAGTGGTAGAATCAGAACTGAGTGCAAGCAAACTTTGTGTCTTTATTAAAAACCGTGGCGGAGAAGCTGACGAAGGCGGGTGCAGGTTACTTACAATCCCTCGCTGGCTGACTATTAGGACAGCAGGTGGAGGAGGTTGAACACAGCGACTGTCACTTCCTGACATTATCTGGTTAAAGTTGTTGTTTATATTTATGCTTTACAACAAAATAATAAGGTTGATATGTGAGAAAATGGAGGGAGCGATGCATGAAGCTGCTCTTGTGTAGTGGACATGTGGCCTCACAACACAACATGCACAACACGGCTGCTTCATCAACTTGCAGATTTATGAAGAATGAGGTCCATCGTGTGCGTTATTTGGCCTCACAGAACTCAAGTCATCTAAAAATGGCTGCTTTGCTTTATTTTTGTGACTTTGCCAACTTTACTATTTCACCTCACTTTCCTTTACTTTCTCTTCTAACGCCTTCCATGTTCTTGTATCTCATTTTCAGTATTTTCTTTAAGGTTTTATTATGTAATTTCCTTTTGGGACCTTTCAAACTAGATTCATTTCACCTTATTTTAAAACTTTTGGTCATAAAAATGTGTCTACTTATACTGGTGAAGGCAAGTGTTCTCTTTTGTTTTTCTTTTCTTTTTTGTACATCAATTAAACTCATTTCATATATTTATCTCATTAACTGTCTTGACATTTGCTCATCACTACAGTTTGCTCTGTGGCCTTACTTTAAGGTTGCTTGACTTCATCTCATTTATTATTGATATTTTACCCTGAAGAGTTCCTCCAGAGAAAACGTCCAGACTGACAGGCAGACAGACAGACTCTGAGGATTGCTGCTGTGTAATGTGCTGTAGATCTTATCTCAGATACAGTAGACTCAGATCCATCAGCAGGTGATGAATCATAAGTCTATTGAACTGGACTTCCTCGCTTATGAATCAAAGTTCGCAAGATACACTGACTGTTTCTTAATCATGACATCAGAAGTTTGTCCAAGGCACACGGAACCAGATTCATTTGATGATGTAGATTCAAAAATGAAGCAACATGAGGTCGTGTTTGGGTCATATAGTGAATCTTAAATGGAAAAAAAAAAGTTTAAAAAATGGGAGGATGCACGGATGCACGGAGGCATGTGAGTCACTGGTTGCGAAAACAGAACATTGCTGGTGTTTACTTTCTGAACATCTGGGTCCCTGACAGTGGCCCTTACACCGACCACTGGTCCAGTGGTAAAGCACTCGAGGTCTGTCTTCGAGTCCAGGTTGCAACAGGAAAGGCGTCATAAAACTTATGCCACGTCAACCATGTGGCTCACATTAGACCACTAGCAAACCCCAAACAGGAACAGCCCAAAAAGATGATTAATGGGTCTGATGTGAAGCACTTTCTCGTTGATGAACTGACATTTGACCTTTCCTGTGATCTGATAGTTTTACACTGTAGGAGTTGGTTAGATAACCGTCATAGTTTTAATGATGAGCGTTAATAACTGTTAATTTAACATGTTTACAGTAGTTCCCATACAAATTCTGGGTGAGTGTTAATTTCATCTCTCAGAGTATTAAAAATGACATTTTTGGATTTTGCAGCGTGAAGTCAAAATACCGGCGTGACATCATATAGGACAGTTTTACAAAAAAAACTTTAAATAACCTTTAATTCTATCTAAAAAGCTTTTATTCTTGTAAATACATACATAATGGTAAAACATTATGTATCTATGTTTATGGTAATTAATTGCTACTAGTGGCACCAAAACAATGGCACCGTGTGCCTCCAACCATTTAACATCCCTCACTTGGTATTTACTTCCACCACAAACATGTTGAGACAAGTCTCAACTGTTCAAATGCTGACAAGTGAAAAAAAAAAAAAAAAAAGCTTCTGCCTGTGCCAAAATTCCCCCTCACATAATCATGTTGAAACAAGTCAACTGTATTATATTGTGTCTAACGCATCCATCAGCGTACTGCACAATAAATCTGTGTCAGCAAGAGCTTCATTACATCAAGAACACAGGAAGGAAGATGAAGAAAGGGAGGAAGTGTGAACTTGTCCGCTTATGTCAGCAACCTGATGAAGGGACAAAAAAAAGAAAAATTCTTGGAGCTTTTTACTGACACTTTAAAGATATCTTTAAAGGCCATTAGGTTCATTTGACAAGCTGACATCCTTTCCATCTTCCTTAGCACAGGCTGTTTTGTCACTCTATCTATCTCTTCACGGTTCATATTAATTCAGAAACAAACAAACAAACACAGTATCTCACACAGTCTGTGAGAATGTGAGGTTACTACGACTGTGCAGTGCTGCCCTCTGTCGTCAGCTGGAGACGGAGCCAGGCCTGCTCAGCATGCGATAGATCACAGAGGATGTAACAATCAGCTGCCACAGCCATGCTTGCGTTTGTAAAAGTTAAAGAGGGAAAACATTTAATTCACTGAGATTGTCTGGAAACAAATTACAGGACATGCACTTTAAAATGATACCCATCCCTTTTCTGTACTTGCTCCATCCTGTTCATGGTCATGAAGATGGGAGAGGAGGTGTGGAGTGGTGGCTATCCCAGTTCACCAGTCCATCACGCAGACAAGAACAACCATGCAAACATAGACTCAACTCAAACCAGCAGATATGAATCATCAATCAGCTTATAGGATACATGTTTTTGGTCTATGGAGGGAAACTTGGGGAAAACCCATGCAGGAGAACCTCTAAAGGAACTACACATTTAAATGCTACACTGTGGCCTGCAGGCAATAAGAAAGTATTGAAACACTTACACTGCTGATTTCAGTCAATAACTTACAAAAATAATGCTTTGGCCACTCATAATGGATGGTTTAATGAAAGCACGAATCCACCACCTGCAGGAGATGTGTCTGCTCCTGTCTGGAGATGCCTCGGGGGGCCAGACAGGGGAGGGGTGGCATGGAGGAAGGCATGACAAATGAATACTGCAGCCTCACCTGAGCTCTTCCTGACACCTGACTCACAGAGGTCAACCGGAGAGGGTACCCGCCTGTCATAAAGGAAGCAGACACAAAACAACAGACTGAAGACTCAGAGGTAAAACATGACGCGGGGCAGGAGTAAAAGCAATGCAGTCAGTGATGCTTCCGCTGGGTGAACTGTAAAGGCAACCTGTTTTCACGCTTATTCAAACAGCGCATTGTGTCATTTTAGTGTCTTGAACAGTTGAAAGGTTCATACTGGATGTTAGGGGTGAACATCAGAAGAACCTGACATCTGGTTAAGAGTTGGAGTTTGATGCTTGAACTTATCTATTAATTCCTGAAATTATCAAATTATGCTGAAAGACACTAAGTAAATCTTTTGTAATCAGCATCACTCCAAAGTTATTTTCAAGGTTGTTAACAGCAATTAAACCTGATCACTCCCACTTCCCCAACTGATAGTGTTACAGACTGTGAAGTTTTTATCTTATTTCAACAATGATGTAGACAATCAGAGCTTCGATCATGTTTCAAACTTCAATATCCAACATCTTTCCTGTATATTTTGAAATCATTTTATTCCCATTTCCTTGTCTGAGTTAACCCAAATAGTTTCCCACATTAAAGTGTCCTCAAGCCCACTTGATGTACTTCCAACTGAGTTTATGATAAAAGTCAGTGAATCCATTGGGCCTTGTTTATCTATTTTTAACAGTTACTGAGCCACTGGGTGTGTTCTGGTCTATTTTAAGGTCCCTGTGCGTTGGATGCTTCTTTACTTCATAATTACTGACCAATTTTTCCATTTCCTTATTATCACAGAAAAGTTATGTTCCCATGCAGTTGCTTTTAGCAGCAAAAAGACAAAACAAAACAAAGCAAATAATAAAAAAAAAAATCCTAACATTCTCAAGATGTTTCACAAGCGTCAATGGACTGAAATTACTTTCTTCTGGGTGGCTAATGGCCTTTTGTGCTGATGGCTGAAATAAAGTGTCTCTCAGGGGTCTATTTTGGAGTCCATTGTGTTGTATTTTTTACATAATTTAAAACTACAAAGTGATTGGTGGCATCCTGTGGAAAAATAGATTTAAAAAAAATTGTGAGAACCTTAATGTTTGGTTCATGACCAATTCTGGGCAGCAAATTTGGGGTAAATGTGCAAATAATAAAAAAAATATTGTTCCCCACATTGCCCCAGCCATGCTGCCTTGGGGTCACAAAAATGGGGAGAGTTGTGTTTGGATCAATGACTGTATTTAACTATGGACAAACCCTGACTACTGGTTTCTAGAGAGAACCTTTGAAGCCCAGTTTTCCTTGAACTGCATGGCGCCATGTTGCAAACAGGCAGGACAAAGCTGTGAAAGCCAACAGCAGATCGTATGGCTCGCTCTCTTTCAAGCACGTCAAATGAATCCGCTCATCTGATTGGTCAGCTTTATTGCTATTTATAAATTTATCCGGCATATTACAAAAAAAAAGTTGTCATGGTCCAATAACTAATTTTTGGAGCAGGCTGTAAATACATTTAATTCTGCTGCAAAGTGGGCCATTTTAACAAGGGAGTCAATGGGGATTTGCTCTGTTTTGGAGCCAGCACCTAGTGGTCAGTGGCAGAACTGCACTAAAACGTATTTCCTCATTGGGCTTCAACTCAGAAGTGGGATTGTTGCTGCTTGATTAGGATGGACATCTGAAGTAAAAACCTTGAAAACAATATGCAAAATACATGCATCTGCTGTGGTGATGCTCACAAAGGGGGAAGCTGGAAGAAGCAGTCTCTTAGTCATATAGATGTTACTTGGGGTGTTTTGGCTGCTTTCCCTTCTAAACCTGCACCAAACTATCTGAGTGAAGCTGAAATCAAGTGATTCTACTGGCCATCTGATGCAACACTCCATCATCCTCCTCCTAACTCAAACAGCGAGACAGGAGAACCAGAACCACCTTCCAACAGCACCTCTTCCAGTCTCTTCCAGTTCCTCCTTCAAGCTTCACAGCAGGAACCACATCTGCAGATGGTGGTCTGTTCATTTTCTACAACTAAGCAGATGAAGAAAAGCAGCAACAACATATTTCTATGCCTTTTGCACCCACTTAAGGCCCGTGGTTGTCTTTATCAACTGCATCCACTCACCTCCTCATACTCTACAGAATTTACACTTCCTGCTTTCGTTATGTTATTTTTTTTTATTGATTACTTTTCTAGATTTTTATAATTAATGCATGATAGTTTCCAGGGTTTTGGTCCTGACCATCCAGTGATATTCTGTTATATAAGGACACTAAGATATCATATTAAAATGTATCTTAATTACCAAGGTGATTAATTTAAAAAAAATGTAACAAAAATTCTTCATGCATGAAAAATGCATGAATAAATTTTTCTTCCCTTTCATGAAGAGGATGTTGCAGTGTGACTTCTGATAAAAGAACTAAAACACAGGTAGCATTGAATATCCATCTCTTTCCTTTTACAGAATTACTTCACTCACTTAGGAACCTGAAAATGGTGAAGATGGTGATTTGGCCAGATATTTCGTCTCAATAACTGTTTCATCGCAGTAACTCCTGAAACTCTGCAGCAGAGGGAACTCTTGGTCATGTTTTTCTCATCAGAGATGATGTAATAATGACTGGCTGTGTGTTTTCTGCAACTTTAAAGGACCAGTCTGTAACAGTGCTGCTCCAGACCAAATGAGGACAGCATATCACAACAATGTGCACATAACCACAGCTCCCACCACATCCTCCTGCTCCTTAATGTTACTCCACTTCACATGCGCCATTATTCACAACATGTGGAAATACAGTAGAATGATGTTGTTCTCCAACAATAAACACCATAACTTAAGTGATAAATATTAGCATGCAATAGCAACAATAGTTTGGCCTAAATACCAATGTGAAAGAAATATTATCAATTCTACATCATGTTTTATTCTTTGAAAGCTCTAAGAGTTGTCCCCCTCTGGGATCACTCTCATCAGGGGTCACAAACTACGTGACAACTCTGCTATCTGCTAACCAACAGGGGCATCATGTACAAAGAGTGACTTGTGTGGATTTCCTCCCGAAACATGGCGTACGCTATGATCCAAAAACCCTCCTACGCACAAAAAATCCAGATGCACAAAACTGTGCGCACACACGAATACAAGTACATTTCCTTTGTACAACCAAATTAACGTAGAATTGAGCGCACATGATTGAGTAATCCCTCCCTGTCCTCGCCTCCTATATAAATATGCAAATCATATTTAAATGAGCCCTGCACCTGAAATTCCCCTCTCTGTGCGATCAGAAAACCAAAGAAAATAATGAGTTGGATGGAGAAAGAAGAATTTTACCAAAAGCAAACAGGAAGTGCTACTCTCCGAAGTTGAGGTGTGCAAAAATGTGCTCTTTGGCACAATGTTCTAAGAAACAAACACAAGAAGAGTGGGTGGGAGAGTGCATGTGAGGCTGTCAATGCTGTGATGTGAGAGAAGCACACACAGGCAAAGGAGAAAAAGAGGCACCTCAGTTGGTACAGTGTTTGCCCATGAACCTGAAGGTTGGTGGTTCTAGCCTGGTGCCTGTGCCCACCAAGACACTGAGGGGGCGATGGCCAGCGTTGCTTTAGAGCTGTAGCAATGTATAAGCCATTTACAAACTATTGTGCAGAGTGTGACGGAGAAAAGGTGAGGCTGATTAAGACATCTCACACTTTGCACATGGGATTATTAGCATGATTGCTTTAGACGTAGAGACAATCAGCTGTAGTTTAACCAGCGAAAAACAGCAAGTCACTAACTTTAACCACTGATTAGTGATGATGATGTGAAGATGGAATAGGAAGTGGGAGAACCCATGCTCAATGTGCGTCACATATGTAATACGTGATGCTCAACTGTGGTTGATCGAATGACAAGGTTTCCAGTTATAGACAAATTCATCATGTGATGGCACTTTTATACCAGTATGTGTGCAGTTGATAGCTCCCATTATATTAGTAAAACTGGAGTTCGCTGCAGTGCGAGTTGCGCATGGCTCCTCGTTGTGTTGCAGCAGCTCTGTGCACAGTTCCAGGAGGATTACCCTTGGGAACCTAAAGCGGCTGATGAGCCAGATGTCATTGTGTGCCAACAAATCCTCTCTGTCTCTGAACTCTTCTCGGAAATAGTACAACATTTGCGATGTCTTCTAATACCACTAAAGCAGCCATTGGCTTTAATAATTTGCATTGTACTACTTTGCACATGCTTTTCACTCGTGTAATTGCAGACACATGGGTGTGTTAATTGCTCATATGCGTCATATATGCAAATCACTCAGTCTGAGAGCTAATTGTTTTCACATTTATTTACTATAACAGTTTCCCAACATCACCTCTAAGTGTCACCAAAGTATCAACAGTTGTAGAAATGTGCAAATACACCAGCCATGAAGTTGGTCTGAGCTACTGCACATTCTCACGGTCATTTAAATCTTGATACATCTGAACATTGCCGTGGAAACAAGTGTATGCCACGTTTTTGTGCGTACGCACCCCTTGTACATGAGGCCCCTGGAGTCCAAGCCACAAACGTAGACACTCATGACGACCAACATGCGGGATGTTTAAGACAGATTAGAACACAAGGGAAAACACAGGAAATGGGCAAAAGAATGAAGGGAACCAACACTGGTTTTACAAACAAAAATCAGTACTAAACTCAGAATAATCTAAGACAACAAAACCTAAACCATGAAATAATTGCAAGATAAAAAGACGCAAAGCAAATGTTACAAATGAAAAAGAGCACAGGAAAACCAAAACCCAAGAGTTAGACTGGATCATGACACTTGACCAAAGGCAAAACAAGAGTAGTTTTAAAAAAATAACAAAAGAATGGATTGGAAGTCATGTGCTACAGAGAGCAGAGGGTGAGTTATTTATTTATTTTGTTGAAAATGTAGATATCTGCTGCAAATTGTGCACTTTATTTGATTGAAGGTTTACTGAAGTGTCCTTGCTTCTCTTCCTTTCTTTCAGCCCATCCCTCCCTCTCTCATTAGCTTTATCTCTAATAGGGATTCCCATGACGGCTCCAGATGTTTGGCACGTTAATAATATTCTCACATACACAACAGCAGCTGGAGACTGATGACAACCATGAAATGAATGCACTTCATGCCACTAGAGGGCAGCACAAGCATGACAGTCACATCCTTGTGACCTGTGTCAAAACTTGTTACACAAATTATACACTTAAACAGAATAAATGCAAATCAAACTTCAAAACTCCAAATGTTCCTCACATAAATATATGCAAACACCTGTTCCTGTGCAGATAAGGTAAATAAATGTCCTATAAAGTTATTTTATTGGAGGTTGTTAAGTGCTAATAATAAACTTTATTACACCTTTTTAAAAAAAGAGTTTTAAAGATCTGAACAATCAGAACATGAGATTAAGCACATATTAGAGAATAAATAAGGATCAAAACCTGAAATAACTTTGAAGATGTACCTAAACTGAAGAAAAAGCTGCAGTGAAATAGACTTTTAGGAAGAGCGTAGCTTAAGTTACTTATCGTTAATTATAAAACAGAATTTCCTGTTCACAAAATGGGAATAAAACATACTGCCACTCAATCTTTACAATCTTGTTATAGAGTGACCTGGTTAAACTGAAGAAACAAAAACAAAAAAAGAGGGGATAAAAGGAAGTGATTACACAGTTCAAACATTGCTCAAAGGCAGCTGAAAGAAATGGAGAAGTACTCAGTGTCTGAATTCATCTGAATGAATGGAAACCTGCAGAGGGGAAGGTTCATCCAGGAATTTGTACACACTAATGTCTTTCAATTGTAATTTATGTGCATTTATATGTTTGTATAGTTTCTCTGTTCTCAGGTGGGTTTTCTCTGGGTGTCCAGAATCATGCAACTTAAGCTATTTGGTTCTAAATTATGCATAGGAGTCAGAAGAGAAGAACCCAAAGTGAACTGACAGGATCCAGGGACTCCCTGTGACCCCAAATAGAAAGGAGAGGGTGTAGGTGATGGATGAACTGCTTTATGTAATTAACAGACCGTCATGGCATCAACTGAAATCAATATCAAGGTGTTCAGCTTTACCTCGTTTACTTTTACAGGAGCAAATAATTTTGACTGTTTCATTCATCCAGAGCTTTATGTGCAACTCAGCTCCAGCTCCTCTGTGTGTGTGTGTGTGTGTGTGTGTGTGTGTGTGTGTCAAATACAGGAATGCAGGATCACAAACATTGTGTGTCTATGTGAGTAAAAGAGAAGCAGCCTACACAGAAAGGAAGATAGAGCCAGACACATGACATAAGAGAGAGAAGTGTGTGTGTGTGAGAGTTTGTGTGTGTGTGTGTGTGTGTGTGTGTGTGTGTGTGTGTGTGTGTGTATATATATATATATATATATACACACAATAACAACACCCACAACAGCAATACGTCTCCCTT
>JBAMYA010045812.1:0-36178 GCA_037176975.1 Arrhamphus sclerolepis | reverse complement strand
GATAGATAGATAGATAGATAGATAGATAGATAGATAGATAGATAGATAGATAGATAGATAGATAGATACACACACATCACTTATTTTATGACTGAGTCCAGGAACTAACTAGCCTGGTTCTTACCAGACTAGTAATTCCGTTCCTTTCCTTTTACTCCTGATCGGAAAAAAAAAAGACTGACCAATCGAAGAACTGAAAGTTGTGGCCAAGAGCTGCTGCATCAATTAGAAATTGACCCTTTACCAAGTTTCGCCACTGTTGCTAGGTTGCCAAAATTACCGTCGCTCCCGTCCACTCCCATTGTAAAAACAGGTTTTTACATTGCTTTATTGCTAATTAACGCACGAAAGAAAACCAAATGGATATTAATAAAAAGGAACACTTCGGGTACGTGTAGTGGCCTTTAAAAAAAACAGGACTTTTCCTCAATAATGGGATTTTTTGATTAGTTTAGTTAACTTTTCACTAAGACATAGTTCAAAAAAAAATTTCCAATGATTTAAATGGTGATACAAGCAAATAAAAACTATGCTCTTTCCATTGTTGTGAATGAGAGAGATGGATATTTTGTCCAACTGGATATTCCACCCTGGATGTAGTAACGGTGAATGATTTTTTGCTGGTTTCTCAGTCAGGGACCAATCAGAAGGCTGATAAAGGGTCAACTGTAGTTCAGTTGAGTCCTATCAAAATCACAATGACAGCAGACACACGTATGCGGAGGATCTTCGCTCTGTCTTGGAAAAGGTTGCCCCAACAAGAAAGCCAAGATGAGTGTTTAGTTAATTTTTTGAATGGAAATGATGTAGCAGCCCTGAATTGAATATTCTCTTGAATGGGGGACCGTGTTTACAGCTGAAGTACGAGACTGCTGTGCTGGCCCGTAACATACGTCATCGCTAAACGTTAGCAACTGATTTACAGGTAGACCAATGATTTTAAGCTTCAGAAAATCTCCCCACCCACCATGAAGTAAACGTTTGGCTGTTTAGATTCCCCACACTCTTTACAGGAATGACATGAGGTGCAAGGAGTCTGGTGAGGACCAGGCTAGGAACTAGTAGGAACCTGACAACATAGCTGGACGAGAAATAAAGAATAACCGACCCTTTAACGGTAACCATTTGCAATGATGAGGCCCAGGATGAAATAGAGTTTGACATCCCTGAATTCCATAATTAAATTGATATTAGGCTTCGTAGATACATGTTTTTGCCAGATAAGGTTCCCTTCTCCAGCTCCATATCAAATATGGACATTTCTGTTTCCATAAAAACCAAGATTATGACAATAAAAATGCTGAATTCACAGAGGCCATATGCACCAAATACATACAATAATAGTTACTATAATTCATGACATAATTTACTAGCATTGTCAATACTCGTAGATATTCAAAGAGGTTTTACTTTTATGCTCTTTATTAGCTCCCGCCAGCAGAGCGTAGAAGATGTGGTAGTTTCGCTCTCCGGGGTTTTGCCGTACCACGCGGTTCTAGAAAAAAATTAACATTCCATTATGATTTTAAAACTGGCAAAACACTTGGAGGAAAATATAGAGTTGACACAAGAGAGGGAACAAATCTTTACCTTTTCCAATAAGTCTGATAAGTAGATTGTCAAGGAAACAACTGCGCTTAAAGTCACATTTGCATAGATTTATCCAGATGTATCACAAAAAACTAGTTTGAAGTTTGAAACACTAAATACTGTTTGTACATTCATTAAAACAGAAGAAGTAAGGATACAATCAATGACACAGCCTCCTTGGATGTTGCCGCCCTCAGAGAAGTGAAGCTGGATGAACTTCCCGAAACGACTGGAGTTGTTGTTGTAAACCGTCTTCGCATTTCCAAACGCTTCCATGATGGGACTGCAAGGAAAGCAAGACCCTGAGCTTTATGTGTCATATTTCTTTGCTTATTCAGGAAAAAATATGCTGCATTTTCCTTTTTTTCTGTATGCTAAAAAATAAAAAGAAAAGTTCAATCAACTAGTAGAACTGTTCCCAGTTCCCAGTCACAACTGTTGAGTCCTGCTTTTGTCTTTAGAAACAAGATGAACAGCTTCAGTAACCAAGTGTGTCACAGTGATGCAGAGAAAGTCGTGTATTTGTTATTTCAACATTGTGTGGCTGCACTTCCTTATCATCAGGCTGTCGCAAAGTTTCATTCGGAGGCCTTCAGGTGATCCAGAATACAGGTGGAATCATCAAAAGAGATCAGATTTCTCCAGCTTTAGTTTCTCTTCACTGCCTCCCAGTAAAACCAATAGAATTATTATTATTATTTTTTACATATGAATCTCTTAGGGGCTTTAAACTAAGCTTTATGTGGGAGGAGAAAACGTCATAGCTCCACATAGTCACACTGGTACTTTATTCACAGACCATAGCCTTACTGGTTTTGAGATCTTAATGGGAAGCAGAGCCTTCCAGGTTCATGATCTTCTCTTGCAGAACCAGTTTCCTGTTTGAGTTTGTGATGTAGACCCCCTCTCTGATACTGCTACAGGTTAACTGTTAGACGACCATGATGCATGAAGCCCTTCACTGACTTTGCTCTCTTTGTTCGTCATGCATGTATTTGCCATTTCCACCATCATTACAGTGTCTCCTGTTTCTATTCCTTCTTTTTGTCATCGTTTGTCTCATTGGACATATCTCTGGTCTGGTGTTCTTGTGTTTGTTGGTGTCTCTGCCCTGTCCTTTCCTTCCCCAGCCATGCAGATGGGAATCCTGCCTGAGTTTGGATCTGCTGGAGGTGCGTTTCTGCTAAAAGGGAGTTTTAGTGCTGAGCGTGCAGGATTGAATCACTGTGATGATTTAATGCGCGCTTAGCTGCGGTGCTTTCTAAGAACTGACATCATGCGATTACGATTATAGTGAACTGGATTGAAATGGAATAGATTGGATTATAATTGGACTATGATGACTTTGAATAAAAAGAAGATAATCGGATTATAACTTGACTGAATTTAATTATATTTAACTGGACTTGTGGATTTAACTTGTTTACCTTCTCCGTGCAGTTCCCTGGGACACCTTTTGATGTGAATCTGTGTCATACAGTGTGAATGTTATGTTGAGACATGCACATCAAGCGAGCGAAGAAGTCAAGATCCAGACATTTGCTTTGGCAAACTAGGTGCTAGAGATGTAAAAGTGTTGCTTTTTGTTCCTGTGTACCTGCTCTGCACGATGGCCTGTTCCACTCGCGTGCTCTTCTCTGACGGAGACGTCCCAGCTGAGTTCTGGCTCATAACCGACAGAAACTGCAGCAGCAGTTTGGTGCTCTCCGTCTTCCCGGCCCCTGACTCACCACTGGAACACACACACACACACACACACACACACACATGCAGAAACCCAATTCAATTATAAACACTGTGACCTTCTCTGACATTCCAATATCTCAATCTAGTCAGGTAATCTAATTGATACTGGAGTTTGATAGCTTCAGAAACATGACATTAGCTCCCAGTCTGCCAATTAGGATGCTGAATGAGACAAAGGCTGAGCGTAATTAAAAGGAGGATGAGGTGGTGGACTCTGCAGCCAGACCAGGACAGTTTAGCTGCAAATCATCTTCAAGGAGTGTTGAGGGAATGTTAATATTAATATTTTTGTACCAAGGGACTCACGACTACCCCTGCCTTTCGCCCAGTGTGAGCTGGGATAGGCTCCAGCAGACCCCCGTGACCCTGAACAGGAAATAGCGGGTATAGAAAATGGATGGATGGACTCACGACTGTGATTTGGCCCTTTAAGAATACTTCAGCTTCAACTTGAAGTTTGTTCAGTCTTTCTCGTAATCAGTGATTTTTGCTTTGTTTTAAATTTAACTTATAACCTAATAAATTTCCGACATCCATGTGATACCAGTTCTGATCTACATTCGGTGAATATAATTGGAATATTTATTTTTGAATTTTTATATAACATCACTTTAAATGAAATATTCCCTTTTGACTTTTTTGTTGGTTGTAACTTGAATATGAACAAGTTTTCAAACTGTTGTGCTTGTTTCAAGTTTTAGATCTTTTGCGGTTATAATGAGCCAGCTGTCTCCTGGCTGTAGCTTCACATTTATGGTCCTGAATTACTCTCCACTAAGAGCTGAATAAGGTGTTTTCCCTGAATGTTACATCTCTTTTTTTCCACGTTTTTGAAAGCTGAATGTCAGAATCAAACATCTGTGACATGCTTTGGTCAGAAATACCACTGAGATAAGGTACAAAGGGACCCTTTTCATTCACATCTCTGCAGGTCAGCTCATAGCAACTTGTTTAAGGGTATGAAGCTGCTGGTTTAATTCATCTACACCCACTTCCTCTGAGGGTTGAGTGTCTTTTAAAGCAAATGTTGGCGACCCAATTCAGAGGTACAGTAAGTGCAGTGGGATGTGAAGTTGGTTGGAGATAACGATGGGGAAGCTAATGAATTCATCCCTGATGTAGGTCTGTGGTGTCCCAGTGACCTGCGACTCAGAACCGCTTATGAAAGTCACATTTTCACACATTTGCGTGATCACAAAAAGTGATGCAATTGTGTTATTTAAATATTCATCCATCCATCCATTATCTATACCCGCTATTTCCAGTGCAGGGTCACGGGGTCTGCTGGAGCCTATCCCAGCTCACTCAGGGGTACACCCTGCACAGGTCACCAGTCCATCACAATTTATTTAAATATGTTCCCTTTAAACTATACATGGAGAAACATAAAAATGTACACACATAACCTGTGCATCCAGGATAGGAAATGGATGGATGGAATAATCCTTTTAAATGAAGAATAAGGTTAGGTTTTTTTTCTTAAATTATGAACCCACCTGATAAGGACACACTGGCTGTCGTGGCGTTTCCAGATGCAGCGGTAGCATTCATTGGCCACAGCAAAAATGTGTGGCGGGAGCTCCCCCAGATGGTGCTTGGAGTACTGGTCCACCCTCCCGAGGTCATAAAGACCTGGGATCTGTTTGTATGGGTTGACAGCTGCCAGGATGCTGCCAATGTTGGTCTGGAAACAGAAAAGAAGAGGCATTTTATGCCTTTTGGTGTCATAAAAATAGCAACCTACAGCGTAAACAATTACACAAAACATGCAGAGAAAGCATGCACTCAGAAAAACATGATAGTTAAAATATAAAGGATCAAAGACAACAGAGGGGTGGAGATATGATAGTGAAAGTAAAAAAAAAAATTTTTTATCAGAAGGCTGATGTCAAATCAGTGAAATGATGAACAACAGAGGTTTGATTTCCAGTATAAATAATTTTTCAGTCACCTTGTTTTCAACTCTGAGCAGTACAGGGCACATAATATTCTTACGTGAATGCCTGAACACAGTGACACAGAAAGCTGGCCCACACATGGGAAATGTAATGATCGGCTTAAGGAAAATCCGTATATGGACAATATTTCATCATCTAGATTGGGTCATACTCGGGAGAGGGTCATGTAATCTTCCAGGGTGCGCAGCTTTTCCAAATGTCAGCTCATAACACAAGTGATAAAACTGCAGTAGTTTACGGCCTTGACACTAATTAATCAAACTCTTTATTAAGTTTATGGACGCAAACAGATATTCTCACCCCCTCAGGACACCTTGGTGCAGGAGTGTTATTGAAAACACTCAGTTCAGTCACTTGTAATTAAAAGTCAGTTATGCATCCTGGAAGGATTTTGATGCCACTTTGAGGCAGATTTACTGTCTATGCAAGTGTGCTCAATATAAAGTGGAAATAGGAAATAAAGTATAATGTTCCACAATTTCCTTAGTTTTTGGTCAGTCACTGGCTTTAAGAATGGGTATCAAGATCAAGACTGGTGCTGAAGTGGGGGGCCAGCGCCTTAATAAAGTATTTTATTTTAATATAACATCATTACAGTCCCTGTTGGTGTAATGATCAAACATCTGACTACTTTAGTGCATACATTAGTCCATACATACAGATGTGAGGCCACGCCTAAAGTCTTTGTTATCACAGATAACTGCTTATTTGTATTGTTAATGATTCAAAATTTCAACTGTATGAGGATCATTATAGTAAAGAGCTGTTGCACTTTCCATTCACAACCAGCTCTGTGTGGTTCTATACAGAAAAAGTCTCCGCATCTGTATGGTTTAAACAGTATTGTCTTAAGTTTCGAGAGGAGATGATGAGCTGAACATTGTGAGGTTTTCAAATCTTGGCAGCAGTTCACATAATGGCATCTCTTTCTATATGCAACTGAGTGTGACTGATGCAGATCAGAGGTTAGAACAGGAGAAACAAGTGAAGTTGGTGAATGTTTTAAACTATACCAAAAAGCACGGTATGCTTCTGCTTCAGCTGTGCCACTAACTAGGACTTTGTCCCAGTGTAACAACAAAAATCTGTCCCTTCAAGTATGTGAAAACAATAAGTAGGAAAGCTGCAGAGTATGATGAATGTCTATTATGTAACAGAAGTTCTGCACAGCCCTGAAAACTAGCTTGAGGTGAGTCGCTGCATGATGACCATATTAGGGTGCAGTAATTGAAGCCCTTAACGACTACGTTTGGAACAAAACAAGGAAAACAAGACATTCACTTTTGCTTTCACGTGGACATCAACATCCATCTTTTGACAGCTGCCAGTTACTCTAAGAAAGAATATTATCATTCATTTCAACCTTTAAAAGAAGGCAGAGCCCTTCAAAAATGTGGGTGTGGTGGTTGTTACAAAACAAGCAGCGCATCCCCATGTTTCCACACAAATGCACCCTCATAACTACCAAATAAATTTTGTGTCAGACTTGCAAGCACAAAGAGACAGCTGGTTGTGCTAATGCACTTACATAGATGTGGTCCTTCTGGTAGCGCTGGTACAGGTTGTGCATGATTGCGGCCTCGTGCAGCTCGGCCAGTGCCGACATGTCCTCCACCCCATCGATACTGGACTGGTGCATGGCGTACACCCGCTCCCTGGTGACCTCGGCCTGCTGCAGGTAGAACACCTGTGCACAATGACACCTGGACTGTCACTTATCACAACTCATTTTGCTTTTATTTCTTTTAATTATGAACCTCTCTGTAATATGGCCTGAAACAACCAATCACAGTTCTGTTTATGATTTAAAAAAAAGAAGAAAAAAAAAGATTTCAGCATTGCAAATTCTTTCCATATTAAGCAGAAACACAATAATTGGTGTACGACATGAAAAAAGTTGACTGTATGAGAAAACAGGCTTGTCTTCCCTTCACTACCCCCCCATTCCATCTATGTCATCCATTGTCATGGCAACTGGAGAGAGCGGGTGACATGATGAGCGAGCAACCTAGTTGTGGGGGCAGAATCAAAAGAAGGAAAGAAAGGTGAAGTGGGGACAAGAGCAGAGAGGAAGAGTAACAGATCTGATGTTGCAGGACCTGACAGGTGAAAGCAGCTTGGTGTGTTTTCAGGTCATGCTGATACTACAATCCTTGTCCATCTCCCTTGTTAACATTTGTACATACATGTAGCAGAAATAAATGGCACCCTGTTTCAGCCTAACTGTCACATCCAGAAAAAAAACAACTTGTCCGAGAATAGAAATGACGGTATTTACATGACTTGGTTGCTAACATGTGACTCACAGCCTCCTTAAAGTGAATGTGTGTGTGTGTGTGTTTGTGTGCGCCTGCAGGTTGCTAGAACAGATGTGATGGAAGTCTGTTGAGAGTTGCAAAAAGGGCGCGCTGCAGGCACCGAGAGCTCCTGCTCTTAAATAAGTCTGTTTCACTCCAGTAGCACTGTCTTCCACTGCACAGAGCTGTTGCATGCAGATGATTCTCTCAGGTCAAAAAGCAAAAACAACGGTGTAATATCATCCCATGCCAGCTGTCTGCAACTATATGCATGTTTATAGCTGATGTGCGCAATATGCTGCCGTTTTTCCTTCATCTAAATGCCAAAGAGATCTTGTGCACGCTTTGTTGTTCAACACTGATGATGAAGTCACAAACCTTACTCACTCAGCAGTGATGAAGTGACCTAAATACACCCATCTCCCATCAGAGACAACTCATGTAGGCTTCCATGAGCAGTGAACAGCTCAGGATCTTCTCTATGACCCTGTCTGCTTTACTCTTCATCTCCATCTTGTACAATCGTAGTGCTCAAATATGTGAGTGCCACAGCAAAAGTGAATATTGAGGCCTAATGCTTATAAAATAGCTGATTTTAAATGTAACCTGGGCTACGGTGTGAGCTACGAGTCTTCGCTGTTGAGGTTGGCTATCTCGGCGCCATTACTAAACCATTTAAAAAAAATACAAACCTTCACATTAAATAGCTCTGAATTGATGAGGATGATGTCATTTGGTTGAGCAGAGGGCTCATATCTCGTGCAGCCGACACCAGTTTAACTCGTAACTTTCTTTTCATTCTCATAAAATCAGTGTCCTCCAAACATTTCTCAACCAGAGGAGCCACCCACTCGGATGCTCTGTCGGGAATGAGTAGGGTTTTAAAAAGGCTGCATTTTACGCCAAGTCACAATCTTTTGTGAAACTAGCCAGGTAGTTTAGGTGTCTAAACCAACTAAGTAACAAATAAGAATTGAACTACCAAGACTAAACACTATTCACGTAAAAGAGACTGGAACTAAGCTAGAGGTGTCAAATTAAAGAGTCAGTCTCCCAGATGAAAGCGTTGTGACTTATTTCGTACCTTCCTGCACGTTTCTGTGGCACATTAGCTGAGAAACGTAGAATATATGAGCCTAATTTATCTTTATTTGCTGAAGGGACAGAAATACAAGTTGGTGAAAGAAAAAAATTGCAACACTGTTTGATTGATCCTGTAATTATACTTCAGAATAATTGGACGGTGACAGCGCTGTCACAAATGAAACAGTCCAATCAGAGTGCTGCATTTCACTGAAAGAATATTTCTTCTTCACAAATTCTCCTTCGTTTTTTTTATGCTATCTTAGTGTAATTTTACTGTTTTGTTTTTTGTTTCGGTTCCTTTTTATTTTTACAAATGAAAATAATTTTCTACATGTGCACAAACTCCAGGTTCACAGGCAGATGTTTGTTTTTCTGCAGGACAACAAAATGTGAAATTTTTGTTAAAACCTTTGTTAACCTCAATTTGAGCAACAAAATGAGCTTCTAATGAATGATCCATGTATATATGGGAATAGATAGAATGGATGTCTTTAAAAAAAATGCATCAAAATGTATCTAATTCTATTCATGAAGCATTTTTCTCCTTTTTCTTTACACTCTCACTCTGTTACATCACTCTCTCCCATCCTCCCTCCCTGCATGATTTTTTTCTTTCTTTTGTTTATCTCACAAACAACACTTTGGCACCTTTCGTATCTTGTATTTTCCTCTTTTATCTCAGCCTCATCATCTCTCACACCACCCTGACCTACATTTCAGCTTCCAGCAATTTAACTTGTGCCGATTGCTGTTTATTTTTGTGATGCTGAGAGTGTAATTTTTCTTACTTGAAAGCTTTCTGATCTAAGTTGCTGTACATTGAATTTGCATGGATCTCTGACACAGACTGACTTAATGTCTACCAGGCTCCATCCGAGATCTCTGCCTGTAAATGAAGCCAACACGAGAGCCATTTCAATCAGATTCAGACAGGCCTCACAGTCCAGGGCAAATGTAAGTAGAGCAGAGGCTTTACACACACACAGACGCACGCACACACACACACACACACACACACACACACACACACACACACACACACACACACACACTTACAATTCACCAGATGAGAACATTTGTTGAGGGTAAAAAAAAAAGGGCAAAAGGATGAAAGAAACCAGGGCTCGGGTTTTAGTTGTAAAACTAAACCGAAACACTGAACTAAACACCGAAACAACTCCCAAAATCTTACTACTTGTCTTTATGACTCTGCTTAGTGCAGTTTTTGACACTAGGCAACTTCAGTCCTCATTTCACCTCTGGCAGTACTGGTTTTCGGATATCATTCAAGCATCTGAAGCGAAAGCAGGTGCATTTATGAAGAATGAGGTTTAATGTTAGTTACCGTCATTGGTTAGGATGAACTGAGCCAAACTAAACTGGCTAACTTGCTTAAACTAAGTCAAGGAGAGAGTGCTCCCACCGGCTTACAGGCTTGCCTACACTTTTGTCCAGTTTTGAATTGACCCAGGACTGAGTCAGCTCTGGCCAACATGACGTACAGAGAACCAAAATTTTGACATCAGACTTGCTCTCATGAAACCTGTGGTTTCTATCATAGCGAGTTCTTGAGTCTATGATGTGCATCTATAGTCTTGTGTTTTACTCCTACCCCTCCCAGTGCGTTTGTCAAGCTTCAGCTGTGCCTCCCTGTTGTGTCTTCTAATTGTCATTTTTCTGAGTTGCTCCTGGGCTCTTCTCCTGTTACCTGCCTGCTCTCCTTGCGATTTTCAGTAGTTGAATATCCTGCTCTGTGCAGAGCTTTTTGTCAAAACAAAGATCTATTTATTTATTTTTTATGACTTACAATGAAATCAACAGGAAGGAGTATGTCTTCCTCAAATTCAGCACTCAGGTATGTCTCAATTTTCATTATTGCTGCTAGCTATACTTGAACATCATGCATAAAATGAATTGATGCACAGTCTTGTTGGGTGTGGAAATATAATGATTTGACTTCACAGACGTGCTTTCACACATAGACACCTGCAGTCTTCCCTTGAAGCCCTCTGATGTCTGAAACTGCTTTGCATGATTTAGGAACAGAGCCAAAGGAGCAAAAGTGAGTGGAGCAGGCTGCAGGATTTAAAAAAAAAAAAAGAAAAAAGAAAAATGGATAGGAGAGAGCTGTAGGCACAGTGGCCTACATATTCTGTTCAGCAGAGCAAGATGCTGTATCACATGGTACTGTGTGTACCTGCAGCTCTTCTCACTGACCTTGGATCTGATCTGACAGACCTCTGCATGTCGGATTAGAACTGGGGAACACTGTGGTGTAATATGATCCCTCAGATCAAAGTGTACAGTAGCAAGCTGCAGTGGGCAGCAGTAGCTAAATGTTACAGCATGTAAAGGGGAAAAAGCAGTGGCATGCTTTTTCATGATTGCCAAGTTTAATAAATTGGATTAAACAAAAAGTGGTAATAAACAAGCGTAGAGAATTAACTGTGATTACATCTTCTGTGCCGCCACGGCGCCAGATCATTACCGAGGTAACACATCTAAAAGGTAATCTTTTAAGATTTGTCACTCCGTTTAATCCTATCCAGAGTCATTGCCTTTCCTATGGAAATATTTGCAAAAATGGCAAGAGGCAGGAAAAATAGAGTAAAATGAATTAAAATAACCTGGTGTCTATGAAGCCCTCAGACGGAAGGATACAGGTCAGGAAACCATGCAGCATGCATGCGTTTCTGACTGTGTAGAATGAAACTATGAAAGTAATTTCTACACACGTGTGTATGTCCGACTACGTGGCGGCTTTTCGTGTGCACGTGGAGTCATGCATCCCTGCGGCATTTTCTTTGCTCGCGTGAGCTCTCACTGCAGCTTTTACGCTAGCTAATGAAATCCAGGTCACTTAAACCTGGGTTTGTGTGCGTGCATGCATGTTCCTGTGTGTGTGTGTGTTCTGTTTTAAGAGCAGGGAAAACAAAGCAAGAAAAAGTGACGGCACATTTGGAGCATTCGTAAAAAGAGCCTGATGCTAACTCTGCCGCTGCATCCATAGCAACCAAACAAGGAGGATCGTCATTAGGCAGAGTAGCGTGTGGTTATTAAAAATGGGCTTTTTCCTGTTTATCCTTCTCCACTCTCCAGTTCTTCACCAACTGGTCTCACTACAGGTTTATTACACTTTATTCTCATCTTAACTAACCTAGAAGATGTTTTTTAAAGTGGAGTTTTGGAGTTTTTGGTTTGATGAGCCTGAAATTAGTGGTGATGAATTTATATACCAATCCTTACTGTAGACATTGGTCAGATGTTTTGATATTTACAGATTATAGATATAGTTGTATTTGATATATCTGTTAGCATTTAATTTCACGAGAGAAAAATATATATATACAAAAAAAAAAAATAGTTTGGAGTTAAATCTTTGGACAATTTAGGAGGGGGATGAGTTACACCCCCATCCCGCCTTTGTTGATTTGTTCAAATATTAGCAGACGTGATGCCATCCAGAAATCACTTACCCTACCTTTAGAGAGAAGTACAACTTCCTCAAATTCACATGAACGCTTTCATTTTTCTCCATTTTTCGTTTTCCCCAGTAAAATGAAAATCTCAACACTAACTGTGTTTTAGAAATGATTTTTTTGGGGGGTGGGGAAGTTTGGCCCAGATTTTATTATTGGTAAATTAAATATGCACAAATTATAATGGTTTCGCTATAATGTTTGGAGGGTTTTTGTTTTGTTTTGGGTTTTTTTCTTTTTGTTTTTTACATTAAAGTGCACATTATTCCAACTATAAAACATCTTACAAGGCACATATTTTAATCATGCTACTTCAATAACTGATGCAATTTAATAATAATAAATAATAGCACATTTTATTTATAAATTGGCACTCAAGGTCACCATAAAGATAAAAGCAGAATGCACAATGAAAGACAATAACATACATAATAGAGATTTTAAAAAAAAAAGAAAAGTAGTAGTAAAAATAGTAAGAGATAGATAATCATCGTATGTTGTGTTTTTGTAGCTACATCAATATGAGCAACAAAATGCCAGCTCTGTTATCCCCAAAATACTTCCAAAAGCTGGAAGAGGTAATTGTGGAAGGACTTCTGGTCTGTAACATCCAGCCATTAACCTAGAAATTGACTGTCATAGATTCTGAGCTTCACCACCACAAGAGCAATAACACTTTCCACCGTTGTATTATCTTATAGATTCTTCTTAGACTGTATACCTGAAATACATAACCTCTGGAGTCTGGAGTGTACCATGCAGTGAGCTGAACCCTAACGTGATTCTCACCATGGTGCCACAATTTTAACCAGCAATGTGAAGCATTACTGAAAACCAACTGGTGAAAAAGAAGCACAAAAGTGTCTATGACAGCCATGAGAGCTGCTGGTTTGGTGTGAAGGTTTGCAGTTTTGCAGCCAAAGCATTTGTAACACAGACTGGGAAAAATGTTATGAACTGGATCAGTGTCATTACAGGGGCACAGAGCGGAAGAAGAGCTGAGGAGGAAAGGGGACGAAACTAAAACAAAGACACAAATTCAACCATATAGGGGGTGACAGTTGATTTCATTTCTAGCTGTGTTTCTCTTTAGTATCAAAATTTAGGATTCATAGGGCTCACTGGACGCTGGAATCAAACATATTTATAATCCTGCAGGAGGAACATGGGGCTGAGCAGCAGGGATGGACTGGAAGCCTGCAACTGCACTGGTCAGATCCTGTTATAAGAGGGTATAGCTCTCCATCCTGCTGATTCTCTATCAAATATTCACAATCTCCAGCAGAGGCAACATTTGAACACCAACACACAGCAGAGAGGAAGAGCAAAAAAAAGAAGCCAACAGCGCCGGGTGGGGGTTGGGTAGTTAATAATCTAGAGTAAAGAGAATGCCTGCTTCTGTAACCTCTATTTTGGGAAATGCCTGTCTATCCATGTCGTGTCACCAAACAGGAACACTGTAGCAGCTGCATCAAAACAACGGGGGCTTTTAAAGCAGAATTTAGGAAATTCATATCCGAAAAGCCAAAAGAACACAAATTCACTGCACATCAATGAAAGGTTCTAGATGTTCTTTGGGGGCGTAATGGGAGGCTGGAGACTCTTGATTTCCGGCAAAAGAAACGGGTCTATTAATAGCTCCTTCTTTAAATTGTGCCAACTAGAGCGCACAGGCATGTGTGTGTGCCAAATACATCCATTATCTGAAAATACTAAAAATCCAAAGACCAGTGTGTGCACGTCTTTGCACTGGTACAGATTAAGTCTGCTCACAGGCATACGTTTTTACAAAATTTAAACATTTGATTCCATCATTTTGGCAGAGGATGTGGTGTTAAAGAGTGGACTTTTAGAACATCTACAGATAGCACAGTCCTCACATTTCACATCATGAATCAAATATGCATCTTTGTCCCCCCCCCATAATGCTTCCTATCCTTTCTCTGACGGCTGACTGTGCGCCAGAGATGATTTCTGAATATGCATGAGGATGAAGACGAGGAAGGAACTGGGGCAAGAAAGTAGAGCATCATGACCTGGAGTCTATCGATCTGCACAGTCCACAGCTGCTTCCATCATGTTGGCCTTCGCTTGAGTACTGCATATTTATGCAGTGAAGATGACACAGCCGCAGCAGTTTTCACTCAGCACTAAAGCTGGCGATGTGCACTTCACACATCTTGTTTAAATTCAATGCTTGTTTCGTCCATAAGTGTTTCCAAATCTGGTTCCCTTTCGACAGATTACACTAAAAGACAACTGCCTTCACATGTGGCACACAACTTATGAGGATTTCAAAGGTTGGCTTCTCGCTCCCATCTGATGCAACCCATCCAAGTTTAGCATTTCATCTGCACATATGCGTATGACGTGTGTGACAGTGTCTGGGACTGACAACCAAGAATTTATGAAGGGTCTCAACATTGCCTTTGCTGGCCTTGATTGTGCATTAAAGATGAACCCAATCAGAAAAGGCAGGCGTGAGTGGTTTGCAAGTGTTTTTTCCCTGCATTTCTTACCTCTCCATAATCACTCGTGACCACAAGAGTTCCATCACCACAGGAGTTGACGGTGGCAGGAAGCAGCTGCTCCTTCTCTCTGACCCAAACACGCGTCCCCTGAATCACACAAACAAAAAACAGAAACCGAGGTTAAGCTGTAGTACAAAACCAGTGCAAAATAAATACTAATGTAGAGGCGTTCTTAGTTATGGAAAACAGTGATGGGAGAGCGTTCAGTGCCTGTCAAAAGAAACTATGGATGACAGGTTGAGTAAAAAACTGTTTGGATGCTGCTGGAGGTTTGGTGATGACAAGTTTAATGATGCACTGCAATCATTTTGTCTTTTAAAACTGAGACATGCAGATTATCTCTGTATCATTACTGACAGTGAATGCAGACAGGTATAAGGTGTTTTCCAAGACAACATATTCATCTCATCACTTTGCCATTATTGAGAAAAGTCCCTTATTAAGTTTTGAACATTTTAATTAGACAAAATAACTGTGTATTACATCTGTATCGGTCTCCAGAGGGGACCAGTTCAGACAAACTACCACAGGTTAAAACCTCTTATCTGTTCGAGAAAGTACAACATTTACTGTTTTTAAACAGTAAAAACTGGTTAGAGATGAAACAAACCTGTGTGTTATACATGTGAAGTCTACGCAGCACATTTGTACAATACTGTAAATACTGTTGTTTATACTGTGTTTGTTTTGTCTTTTTTGTTGTTGGAGGACTGCGAATAGAAATTACCTTTTAGCATCATGAATTTGTACCATGTGTTCATTATTATGTGCTGTTCTCACCAAATAAATGGAGTTAAATTAAATTAAATGGAACACTGTAACATACAAAGCAACTGTGCTTAAAGTCAGCATGATTGCGTAGTTGTCAGCCAAAAGTAAAACCTAATTTCCCGTTGGGGATCTATCAAGTATTACTGAATTAACTTTAACATAATTTTCTTCATGAACTACTCAGGGACAGGAGGGTGCTCTTCTCAAACGCTTTGAATGAACACAAAGATCTTGTTCAGAAAAATCACTGAACTCTGGCCTGAAAACCCTGAAAAGTAGCACAGCACAACCGAAGTCCTGCGAGGAAACAGGACCACCTTTGAGCTTCAGGGAACCGCGCAAGCACTGAATCTTTTATGCTGCCGAATCCTTTGCCCACATCTGTCAGATAGTTTCAAAGACGGCTTTTAGGTAAAAACAAACATGAAAGTAGCGATTCCTAAATACAATGGAAAGCATGGTGGATAACAGATTTTGCATTAATATCTAATACGAGGATACTCACAAATCCCATTTTAAACATCTGGAAACAGAACACATGAATTAAATATCACACATTTTGAGCACATGCAGCATAAGTGTATTGAGTGGAATGTCGGTGTGGCCAAATTTAACTTATTTTAAGTCGTGTGACAATTTCCTTCTTAAAATAGATACTTATTTAAGCAGATAATGTTTCTCGTACATTGGTATTTGAGGACATGGTGGAATTTCCTTAAAAGCTAAAACATGTGGAAGCAGAGGTCCATTCACAAGCAAACTTGCTAAATGTTTGGATTCATAACAGAATCTATATAAAATATTTTCAGTTTTAAAGCTTTAGATATTTTTTAACAGTTGCTATTTCACAGTATCTAAGACTATGACCATAATTTTGGATAATGTCTTTTGACATCACAGTACGTTCAAATTATAGGTGCATCCTGCTGATCAAGCCAGATTGTTCACTAATAACACGCTTTTACCAAATGTGGTCTCTTCTGGCTTCAAAAAAAGATAAAGACTGCCATAACAACATGCTGATGTAATCCCCAAACCAATGGATGATGTCAAAGTGGCCAAGTCTATTTTTTGTATATAGTTAATAGTCAGAAAGAAGAATGCAATTTTTTAGCTTTTTCACATCACTAAACTACAGTTTGAGCTCTTTAGTTGGGTATGCTCCATGCTGTTACTGTCACAATTGTGGGATATTGATGCTGAGCTTATTTGATTCTTTGTGTTCTCCTGTTACGTTCAGGTGTTGACTACTGATGCTCTTAGCTGCTGGACTCCTGTGTTGTGTTCCCTTGACTTTCTGTTTAATTTTTAAAAGTCTGATTCCTTGAATGTTAAGTTCAAGTTCGACTACCTTTGTTGTCATCTCTCTCGACCGTTCACCCCAGGGTCTCCTCAGCCACTGTGACTATATATTTTCCCTTTTTGCTCCCCTCTCTGGTCCGTTGTCACTCCACTCCAGTGGGTGTAGTCTGTCTTGCTCTGCATGTTTTCGTTCTCTGCAGTTTCAGATTTTTGGTTGTTCAGGAATACCCTGACTGGTTTTTGTTTGCTGTTCCTGTCTCCGGGTCTCCTGCATTTGGAAGTAACCGTGGTGATGTGCCACTTTAGGACAACAGAAATTCCAGCTTCACAATCGACCTCTTTTTAAAACCCTTTGAGGTACACCTCGGGCTACTTCTCTCATATAGAAATTACAAACTTAATTTACTTTCCCCATTTTATAATTTTAAATAGTGAATTTCTGGGGGCTACATTTATAGTTCTTTTTATGAAAAAGTCAAATACAAAGAATTTGACTTCCTTTCTGGTTTGTATTAGTGTTTTATGTATTATTTAAAATGGTTATTAAAAGTGGTGATGCACCAGCCTCTTTAATAATGTATAAATGTTCTTGTAACCTCTCTGAAAATTGCAGTCTGAAGCATAAGCAGAGGTTTGACTCATTAAAAAAAAAAAACTCCACCAGACACTAAATGTGTGCTTACAACAGAAGTTACAAGCAGAGGAGAACTGGGAATGTATTGTTTAAGAAACAGATGGCCATACACTCTTTTGTTTCCATGACAGGCTTTACCCCTTTCATTTCCCTCTGAAATATCTATTTTCTACGCTATTTGTGTCTTTCCGCCTACACAGCCCTGCACGCATAGATGCCGATGATAAAAAGAAAGCCAGTCATGCCCCAGGACATGCTTTCAACCAAGCAGGACTCTGTCACACAGAGGTGCACTCTTCTACTGTATTTATATATAAACAGAAAATGATAGCTTTAAGGTGCAGTTGATGATCTTTTCAATAAGTGTTTTTGGCAGTTACAGGGACTCGGTTCATCTGCTGTAAGTAAGCGGGTAGGTGTGGAGCTGGAGTTTTAAGTGGAACAAACTCAATCTTTGAAAACACACTCAAAATTGCTGCTGGCTGAAAAAGACAGTCTTTTTTTTTTAAGGCAGCTGGAGCCAAAACACAAGATGCAGCAAGAAGTAAAATCAGACATTTTATCAATGGTGAAAACTGAGGGATTTGAAGTTGCTTATGATCAGGCAGGTAATGATTCTTTTAATTGTTTTCACATCACTTATGGTTTGAATTTGATGGTTTGCCACCCTGTTTCTCTGTGGTGTTAGCTTATCTGCCTACATTGCCTGCTAATGTGGACGAGACTGACTCTATCACAGCTGGAGATATTTGTGGTCCCTTCGATTGTTAGAAGATTTTTGTATTTTTACCAATTTTCTCATAATGGCAATAAATAAATATCTAGATCTTTTAGATATTCTTGGTAATGAGCAGAAAGTCGGAGGCTATCGTCATGAACCGTGACAGGAGTTTTGCTCTGGAAGATGAATTATGAGGCTGAAACAGCGAAAGTAAAACCAAAGTTTGTATTTAGAAAGCAAAGTTGTTTTTTTCTTTTTGTAGCACATTGTTGATCTTTCCACCACTGCAAGTTCACACTCTAAAACTTTCAATCTATATGTTCTTGTAACGTGCAGCAGCTGATCACTAGTACTGTTTGTTTGTTTGTTTGTTTTGGGTATAAGTGGAACATCTTTTGAAATAATTTCATAAATGGTCCTTATAGCGGAGTTTTACCCATTCATTTGGTGCAATTCATGTGTATCACGCTTCTTTTGATTTAAAGCGGCCTGAATGATCTCTGGTTACATGCCTCCAGATCCAGGGGTGTTTGCTGTCACCTACAGATTAACAATATCAACATCACCACCATTAGAATGTACTTTTTCTGGTTACGTGGGTGTGCCTGCGTTGTGACGTCATAACTCTGAAAGCCTGTTTTTTTTGTTGCTGTTGTTGCTTTTTGTTTTGTTCTGTTTTTTTTTTTTGTTTTGTTTTGGTTTGGTTTTTGTTGATAGAAGTGACTTTAGAAGGAAGACGCTGAGTATTTTGGTTGTATAAATTTGAAAAATCATCTTGCTCTTGCAAATTTTCCAGGCATCATCTACCCCACCCCCAGGTGTTGTAACGTGTCTAAGTTTATTTGGATGCAGACATTAGCACTGCTGTGTCTTGACCAACATAAGCGCCTGCAGTCCATTCTTTGCTTTAAGGGTCTTCTGGTTCAGGGTGCCAATTAACTCAACTGACTGGAACCAAAACTGGTCTGAGTCCAGGCCTGTGACCCTTTGGTGCATACTGCCCTCTCTCTGCCCTGTTTAACGGTCTTTATGGTCAATAAAAGCCACTAGTGATATCTAGTTTTAAAAAATCTTCATGTTCTCTCTGATATCCCCTCTTCATCTGTTTTTAATATGCCCCCCCATCCATTCACAGTCAGATTCCAGCACACTGAACCGTAATATTGACCCGATGATATCTCTAGCCCGAGGCTCCATGCTTACAGTTCAACAGTTCTTCATTATATACCGTTTCAAACGATAAACTGACCCCTGACCCTAATTAAACCTCTAACACTGCCTGTCCTGAAGCACATAAAGCGTGGCCATTAAAAGGACACAAACACAGCCTTCAAAAATCCTCATGTTCATTGTAAACTGTGTTTCTGTCTCTGAATCTGTCTTGTTTTCAGTGTATATTCTGTTTCCCAGATCAATGTGCTGTCCCAGGGTAAAACATCATGAAGGGGAGACAGAGGGTTATAAATGACCTGCCAGCATTACAGCACGAATCCACACCCTCAAATTCATCCTCTCCTCCTCCTCTTGGTGTCCTGCACCCTTCCCCCTTCTATTTCAGTCCCAGACAGACAGGAATGGCCATGCATGTCAACAAGCTCCTTTTGCTCTCCTAACATCTACGAGGGTCTGTAGATACTATATTATTTTTATCGTTTCTCTGGTCTGTGAAAACCAACCGGATGACTGACAAATTCGGTCCCTGGGCTCTATCCATCTCCTTTCCTTCAATATTCATAAAGTGGGGATTAAGATATAAAGGTGACTCTTTCTCACAACTGACTGTATGAACAAGCCAGATTTGTTCCATTAATGCAAATACAATTCCTAAATATATGGATGCACTTAAGACCAAAGCCAAATGGTATACAGTATGGGGTCATAAATCATCTCTTAGACAGGATGAATCTACATTGTTTTGTAACATTGATTGATGAAATCAAATAAAATGTTCCTGGATAGAAATTAGTTTAGAAAAAAATGAGGTAAACACAACTTTATATTTGCAGGAGCATCATCACCTGAAAAGAAAACATTCCAATATATGTCTAGTCTATTTTTGATATTCTACAAGATGCACAATACAGTTCCGGTATATAATACAGCAGGGACAGGCAAATCTGGGCTCATATATGCAAATATATCCCATAATTGTTTTACTTGGACAAAAATCCTTTGCAGTCAATGAGTTCCTGAAGTCTAAAGTCCTGCCTTCAGTTTTTATCTTTCAGCAACTGAAAAGTGTGCTTTGTTGGATTGAAATCGTGAATCCTAACTGGACTGCCTTGGTCAAATTCATCGAATTGGCCATTTAAGAATATTCGATTTCTTTGCCTTTAAAAAGTCTTGAGTTCTTTTTGCGGTTTGTTTAGAATCACTGCACACCGGCGCTGTGAAGCGTGGTCCAGTCAGGTTTGTTCCATTTGGCTGAATGTGAACAGAGAGTACAGTTCTGTACACCTCAGAATCCATCTTGCTCACATCATCAATAAACCCCAGTGAGAGCATTTCCACTGCCCATACCATAACACTACCTCCACCATGTTTGGCACATGATGTGGTTTACTTTGGCTCACGAGCTGTTCCAAGCCTCATATACAACCCTTTCTTTGTTTCATCCATCAAAAGAATAATTCCAGACTATAGGGTGATAAATTTCTCCTTCTTTTAATGTCTTTTCTGGCTAAATCTAGTTTGTTTTTCCTGTTCTTGAATGTTACCTGTGGTTTCCAACTTGTTGTAAATCCTCTGTTTTTATGTTCATGGAGGCATCTCTTAGTTATACTGACAGTAAAACACCTAACTTCTCCAAAGTAATTTCGTCTGTTGATATCGTAAATCGGATTTTTTTTTCTTTTTTCGTCAAGGAAAGGATTGTGTGATAATGCACTTTAGTTCATCTGTGATCTTCCAGGCTGTTTCATGTTGTTGAGCTCACCTGTGCTTCATTTCTTTATAAGAATGTTTCTTTTTCAGCCTAATGATGCCCATTCTCACTTTCATTCAGGTCTCCTTGGATTTCATGCGTAGCTCCAGTCCAGCAGCTGCCAAATGCCAACTCAATACCTCATATCAACTCCAGACCTTTTATCTGCTCCATTTGTCTTGAAGTAACCAGAAAATGAACTGCACTAATTAACTTATTTTCAGTCAATTATCCAAAAGCCTTTGAACCCTTGAAAATGGAGCTACTTTGCACATAATGGCTGAAATTCATGGATGGTGTAAACATCTTAAACTGAGGCGGAAAGTCAACATTTTGGTCACATTTTGATTTGATTTTTTTTTTTCTTTTGTTAATCCATTATGGTTATCCAACTACGTCTGACCCTAACTGTAATTTCTCTGTGAATCAAAGCTGAATTGACAGCAGAAAGGTTGAGTAAATCATGGAGAAAAAAAATTATAGACCTATTAAGAAAACCCCAAACATCTAAGTAATCTTTCATTACTCAACACACAAAGGAGGGCGTTCAGCCACGACACTCAACTGTGTCGACTGTGTGCTTGTGATAAAGGACTTGTTTCTGCTGAGGCGATTACATGGACGCCCGTGCCCTTTAATTGAGGAATTGCCCTGGAGACCATCTCTGATGATGTACCCCTCTCCTTTAGAGATGCTCACGTCAAAACCCGACAAATGCTGATGAAAATATACAACCAGGGATTGCAGGCGGCTCATGAACTTTCAACTGTGCGTGCATGCAACAATTATTCATAATCTTTAAGTGCACACTGTCAACCTTGATAACTTGTGCAACAATCATTCATCATGTCATGAAAACAAACGTCATACAAGGCTCCACCAAGTGCCTTTGTGTTTGCCGTTTTGCAATAAAGGTCCAGTTGAACAATACAAGGATGTCTCTGTGACTTTTCAAATCATGTGTTTTGATGATTTCAAATATTTCCAAGAAATTGTAACTTGAGTGACACACATATTTAATGAGAAGCAGAGACCAGTTGGAAACCTGCCTTAAAAGAAAAACGAGCACAAAGTTGACAGGAAAGAGCAAGCTTTTCAAAATAAAACAGGAAGCAAAATCAATTAAAATGTTAAATGAACTCAGGATGATAGAAAAAAGACAGATGAGAATACTGAACAAGGAAGTCTGAAGTCTGGAAAGATTCAGAGTAAAAAACGAACATAAGAAAGTCCAGCTCTTGCAACACTTATTGTAGAGGTCAGGGTAAGTTCAGTACGCGGCTGCTTCAACTTTCTCTTCTGCAGTGTGCTCAGTCTGTGTCAGAGACCTAAAGTGTGTCAGCAGCGTTCCATCAAAGGTGATAATACAATCAGGACAGCGGGGCTTAAAGCAGATTACGGAAGCTGGAAGGAGAGCAACATCTGTTTATGTGTGGGCACGGGTGGGTGGGTGGTTGTCACCTGCACATATATAAGCCACATCTGCCCCTGAAAGAGATTATGGCACAGTTAAGGAAAAATAGATAAATAAAATCCAGTAATAGGTTTAAAGTCACAAGCAAATATAGCAAAAGATAGATTTTTTTTTTTAATCTCAAATTAATTATCTTTTAATCCAAGCTCACGTTCACTTTGTGGCTTGCTGCACTATCATTATTACCATTTTGAGGGAAGGAGCAGATTCCCAGTCCAGTACTGCCACAAGTTTAATTGCATGCAAACATGCAAATGTATTTGCAAGATTAGATTAATTAGACTAAGAGGCAGCAATAATGACCAAGAAAACATTACTACGAACACCACTTTCCTCTTTTCCAACTACTCGTGAATGCCATAATTTCATACAGTGAGTTTCTTGTTTTTTTCAAAATGTGCCTCCTCTGCTCTTGCATAATTTATTGACTTCCTGCACAGTTTTTTTTCTTCTCCAGCACAGAATTTATTCAAGTTTACATCACCAAGCAGCAACAGAAACTCTTTTCTGGGATGATCCACCTACAACTCAAAGTCTTCCAGCACTCAAGATGACTATTTCTTTTTCTTATATTGTCAACCTGAAACATCTCATCGCCACACTATCAAACATCTTTACTGTCCCATTTCAAACCTCAGCACTCAGTGCCTTTAAACAGTGATTCCATCACAAGTTAATCTCACAGAAATACCCATGTTGTGGAAACAGGTCAACTTCTTAAAATCAAATTAAGTAGCTTTTTTCGTATGGAAGGAAAATAATGTTCAAGCACCACAGAGGCAATGTCAGGTAACAGTACTCGTGTAGCCTCTATTGCCAGCTTTCTTAATCCTTGCAGTACCAGCGTACGCAGAAGAAGCTGCCACTGGACAGCATTGGATTGACATACAAAGAAGCAGAGAAATGAAGAATGTGACGTAGGCAGAGTGACGACCAGACTAGCATCAATGAAAGACATCCAAAACAACATGTAGTGGAGGGGGAACACTGACTGTTGCCTGCTTTTCAGCAAATACTTGTTGACTCAAGGTGTGATTACAAATCCTGCAGCCATCTTTTATATTTTTGAATAGTGGCTCAAAGAGTCATTGACGGAAACCCACTCCCGCCGTGTTCTGAGTGGTTCTGTACCAGTGGGATTGGTTGTGAGTGGGAGGGCTTATTATACAGAGTGAATGGGTATGGCCAGTCAGGCTTTTGGCAAAGAGCAAATGGAGAACATCTTCATATCATTTATTATCAGGAGTATAATTATAATCTAGATCCCTAAAGAGATTTCTCAATCGTTCCAATGACTTGTTTTTTTGTTTTTTGTTTTTTTTATTTAAAAGGTCCTCATCTTCCTATTTTGGCTAGTTTGCCATACAACCCCCCCACCTCCACCCACTCACACCCACACAGAATCCATACTGGGTTAAAGCTGTCTCACAGAGCTACAGTAAAAGAGATTAACAAGAGTTTGAAACATATAATCTGCATCACGTCCCCTGTTTGGCTGATTAATTATTATTCTGAAGACATCTGCAAATTCGGACAGATTAACTTTTCACATGTGATAAAATCTAAAACAGACTCATGAATGATTTATCCAAAGTAAAGCAGCTCAGACTCAACCACTAAACTACAAGGAACGATAATAGGGCTGTTAATGTATACGTCTGTACGGTGCCTCTGAGAACTGAACAAATTATAACATTCTCCCTGCTCTTTGATTAAGATACAGTCACACATCCCCACCCCCCACCAACACCATGGCAACAAGACTCCACAGCAACAGTATGGAAACAGGGAACCATGGAAACAGCCTTTACTCCCCTGAGCACCGGTGCATGCTGGGAGTTGGCGTTCAAGCATAAAGTATATGCTATTCTATGTAATTTGGTTTAATGTGATCAATTATATTGGGGGCGTTAACACCATTTGCTGCACTTCTAAAGTGAGTTGCACAAAGCTGAAACACCAGTTTCTAAAGAGGCTCACTCTTCAGACGAGTGTGGAGGAGTGGTGTTGAGATACAAACGTAAACAGACTTAAACTGCTGCTATAAACACAGAGATGAAAAGATATGGCTGAAAATAAAGTTTTGTAATACAACCTTGTGGTATTTTTGACCCGAATCCTGTCAGACACAAAAGCGTTAGGAAGAAAAAAAAAAGACGGGTATGTGATTTGAAGTTTTGAATTCTGCTCTTATGCTTTCCTGCTCTCAAAATATTTACTATACTTTCCCTATTCATTATCTAGTTGTTCTTTCTTTTTTGTATGTTTGGTTATTTGGGCTCATGTTTGCACTTTTAGACTGACCACTTCTTTTGTTTGTTAAAGTCTTTTTTTCTTATAAGAATTTCACCAGTCTGCCTATTTGCATTGATGTCCTCTTCCATCATTATTTTTTGTCTAAAGAAAGAAAACTGCAAGTACACAAAAAAAAATATTTTTTTGCCTTCTTTTTTTTTTTTTTTAAGGAAGAGCTTCTTTCAGATGTTAGTTCAGCCACACGCTGCTAAGTAGCTTTGCAATCGCTTTAATGCAGTTTTACTGAAATGAAGCTGGACATTTGTACTTAAATTAGCAAGAGAGTATGGCCAAAAAAGAAAAAAAGAAAAAAGGAAAGAGAAGACAGAGAGCTGCCAGAAGGGGGAGGGAGAGCAACAGAGCAGCGCTGAGAGCGGCTGGTTGAACCAGAGCATCAGAGGGGAGGAAAAAGAGGCGAGGGAGAGAAGCAAAGCTGATGCAGCTCCTGAGCAGAACAAATGTGGAGCTACTGAATTTAGGTCACACATCTCCAGTGACTGCCTCCTTCCGTCCAATGAACCAGCTTCCTGCATTATGCACTTAACATGGAAAAACTACATTATTTGGACAGAGGCTATGTCCAAATTTGTGCCTGAGCTTTTTAAGTCAAATTCCAATGCATGAATGGAGGAGCTCACTTTTTTCTTCTTCTTCCTGCGGTTAGAAAGCACTTAATGTTCAGCACGCTGTGATGAAATCACATGGAACCTGGTTTTTATACTTTCTGAATGTGTCCAGCTTCAACGCTACGCGTCCTGACAGGCATTATTTTTCTGAGGAGCAAGCTGATGGCACTCAACCTCAACATAAGAAGGCTTTTGATGCTCCACGACTGTAGGATGTGTTTATTTGCCGGTGAATGGATTTATAACTTGTTTGGTTTCACTGACTCGGAAGAGCTAGACAAAAGTAAACACAGACGGATTTTGATGCACATTAGATATACATTATACGACACAGCTGCCATCTGAACATAAACTCAGGAAGTTGCTTTCCAGAAAAAGTAAATCTTCTTCCATTAAAAAAGCTTACCTCACCTTATCTCATACATGCTGTATTTGATGTTATGCATGAAGGATCTGTTCCAGAATACTCTTGCTTCCAACTTTTTACACATCACATTACAAAAGTGGCCTATGCCCTGCATCACTAAAACATATGACTCTTCACCTATTTGCAAAGCTTTTAAATTCAAGTTTGAAAACACATTAAAGTCTTAAACAGTTTTGATGTCTCACATCACACAACCTTAATCAGTCACAAATTCCTGTAAGTTCAAGTGCAGAGTGACAGCTGAAGATTGTAATTTTTCTTTTTTAGATATGTAGTTTTCAATCCAATGAAAATAATTGCTTCTTTGGTACATTGAAAGCCTTAAAACATTTTTTTTAATGTTTTAGATGTTGAAACCGCAGTGCTGATGCATTTTTGTTGCACATACAGTCACTACAACTGCCAAATTCTCTGACTAATCAACCCAGTTTCAGTATGAGGGGATTATGCACTACTCTAACACCACCTGATTTATTTTTTATTTATTTATTTTAATACTTGGCTGGCCAGCTAGCCAGCATGTTTTCTGCATGGGATGACAGAGTGACGGGGACAGAGGTCAGCTGTTTGCTCTCTCTGGTTTTAGGGGATTGAGTGGCGAATGGTGGAATGGAAGAGTACAAGTCTGAAGGATGGAGGGATGAAGATGAAATCAACAGATGAAGCAAACTAAGTGGATACTGTACAGAAACGTCCCCAAGAGAACTGATTATGCACTGTTCTGCTACATGAAATCAAGCTTCTGCTACATGAAATATGCAGCTTATGCGGGGCTGCAGGCCTGGGCATCATAACTCAATAAGTCAGTCCATTTTCAGATCTCACGGATGCTTTCAGTGCATGTCATGAGGGGCTGCAGTGTTGGTGGTCTATAAATCAATGCTATGATCAATATATCACAGACAGTCTGATGGGGAATGAGGCCAGGGAGACGGTTGTAGCATTTTGCAGGCCTATGATGGTTAGTCATGTTGAATTCCCCAGAAAAATCAAAGAAGGGCCTTGCATACTGAGCAGTGACATGAGTGGCCCTGCAACTCATACACAATCACACACACACACTGATAAATGACATCACTGCCAATGTGAGAGGCATTTAAACCCATATCAGATTAACTCAAGATGGGGGAGGACAAGTAGCTTGGTGAGGCTGGATACTGGCATCAAAGTCAGTGGACAAGACTATGTTTCATGAGACTGGGTGGATGTGGGTGTCTCACCCACTAAATAAAGTACAAAGAACAAAAAAATCAAGAGAGGAGGTGGTAAAGCTTGCTTTGCCTGTGACCATGCACAATGAAGGAAGTGCACGCTTCTCACTCTGGATCTGAGACAACAACATTGTTTTTGTCATTTTAATGCTTGAAATGAAAGCCTAAGCCTGCCCTGCAGGTAGCTGCACCTGAATTATATTCGTTTATGGTAACAGTTGACAATATATAGACCTATATAAATATATCCCTCTTCTCTCACACATGTACACTCAAGCTATCTGCCACCCTGATCCTCCTCCTCCTTCACTCTCCTGTGCTGGACCATACCCACCCATGGATCTCTATCCCATTTGCAGCGCAATAAAAACAAGAAAAGGGGTCTCTTCGCAGCAGCGCAGGGTGAGTGGGGGGTGTGCTGCTCAAGACCAACACAGTCCACCCACCCTTAAACAGATTGGCTTTAATCCGAAAGCCAGCGTTATAGATGCAAAAGCCCGTGTCAACCCTCCTTTGGCCAATTTTTCTGCGGCTCTGCTCTGAATTAATCCATGAAGCCGGCAGCCAGGCCCTGATGCTCTGCAGTGATAATGAAACAAACCGGCTGTTTATTTGTCAAATCCACACATGCATTGACTTAGCATCGCGTTCAGGCCTGCGTCTTGTGGTTTTGTTGGGAGAGAGCAACACCTGCCATAACCATGAATAGAAATGAAAATGGTAAAAATAATAAATATATATAGGCTTTTCATTTTTTTAATGAGAAATTTAAAAAAGCATCTGCAGCACAGGCATCCATCAGGGAAAATCCCGGCATCACCAAGACATGAAAGCCCAATCTGTCATTAATGTTTAGCTCGGTTTCACTGACAAGTATTTTTCCCAGGCTTACCTCTGTGAAAAACGACTCCATCCTGCTCGGTCCTCGCAGACACCGGCTCCGGTGTCGGCTGCGCAAATCTCACCAAGGGAAAGGTGCGCGTGTGCTCGTCGAGATGAGGGAGAGGTGGCGCGGGTCCCGCGGTCCTGTCTCCCATTCAACAAGGGTTAATTTTCAATCCCGAAATGGCTCAGTGGGTCAGACACACCTCAGCAGCGGGCGGATGACATGCGCAAGGAAAAGCCACATGAGGAAAATCCCGAGATGAAAAACTGAAGAAAAAAAATGTCCACAACGGAGATTCCAGATCTACCTCGTTATGATGACACAGTATGTGTGTGTGTTGGTGTGTGTGTGTGTGTGAATGTGTTGTGGAGTAAGTGTTATTGTGTGTGGAATGTGATGCATGTGTGTGAGGATGTGTGTGTGAGAGAGAGTGTGTGCGTGCAGGACTGAGGAGAGGAGAGAGGACCAGTCCGGCACACCGACAGCAGGGCGGTGCAGAGACATCACACATCCTCATCCAATACAAAACGCACACATGAAGCTCACGCGGATTCTCTAAATTATTTTTATTTTATTTTATTTTATTTTTTCTTGGTCCCGTTTCTGTTTAGACTTCCTGAAAGAGCAGATGATGGAAACAGCCTCTCTCCCTCTTGACTAAACTACAGGTGTTGATGAACCAGACTGACCTGCAACATCACTATCACCTGTCAGGTCTTCACAATGTCTAGTTTCCATTTTTAAAGCAACACCACGTGAGGTTGTGCTCTTTAGCGCCCCCTCTGGTGCTAAAGCTTACACCAGGAAGTGTAGGTGTCCAATACTGACAAGCAGAGTTGTGGATTCGAGGTACATGACTCGGGCTAGGGTTATACTCCAGTCAATTATTTGATGATTTTAGACTTGAGTAAATACAAAAAGACTTGCAACTTGACTTGGATTTTTAATAACTTGTGACTTCACTTGGACTTGAGCCTGTTGACTTGAAAACGCTTGATATTTTGTCCAAAATCCAGAAATGAACACATTATTTAAAAAGTGAGTACAAATCAATTAATTTCACTCATCATGATTTAAAAAACACAGACTCTCTCTCTCTCAGTTGTAGACTATAACATTTAAGATAGACAGTAAATGCACCATTGTTAAAAGGACTTGGAAAGACTTGAAATTTAAAGTTTCTGACTTGGAACTTGACTTGACACTTGCCTGTCTGGACTCTTTACTGCCTGTGTTGGCTCGAGACTTGAGGACAAAGACTAGAGACTTACTTGAGACTTGCAAAACTGCAAAAATGGGGTCTCTCTTTTTCTTGGGTCTGGCTCCAAAAGCGGAATAAATGACTGTAGCTATATAACAATGTTAAAATGTGTCATTTAAACCAACATGATCTTACCTTATAATTATATTTACAGCTTGTTAAAAGAAAAAAAAAACCTTGTGGACTCAAACCTGAATCTTCACAGACTCATAGAGGGAATTACAAATTCAGGCTGCTCGCACCTGAACGTTTCCAGGATTAAAGGACTTATATCTTGAAAAACCTATCCATGCTTCTGTGTTCAGTCAAACTGATTGTTTTACAGGTTTGTGTTAAAAGTCAATCAGACGGCTGCAGTTGATGCAGAATGCTGCAGCTCGAGTCCTCACTAAAACTAAGAAAGGAGATCACCTGCTCTGAGGTCGTCACACTGGCTCCCTGTATCTCAGAGAATAGACTTTAAATGACTTCTGTTAGTTTATAAAGCACTGAACAGTTTATGAAGCTGTTGTTACCATAGAAACTGTTATTAAGGATCCTACACGCTGAATAAATGCAAGGCCTGAGAATCTGTCCTTTACCAAAGCATGTCACCAACATTTCAGTCTTTTTTTTCATACATCGTAGAAGTGAAAGTATTTTTGCCAAGAAAAACGTATAAGATAATACCTTTTGGAGTATTTTGACAAGCTTCTTTTCTGGCTTTCAATATGTAATAAAACTAAGGAAGGGATCCCTCTAGCCCTCAGTCAATTAGTGTTTAAATTACAAAAGTAGCTACAGCTGTCAGGAGGATTAAATCGGGCCTCCAAAATCAGACCACAAGCACAAAGGAAGGGAGAACTCATGCATAATAAAACAGTGTCCCCAAAAGACTACAGTTTGCTTGAAAGACGTGAAAACAGGTATACAGCCGGATAGTGTTTGGGTCGATTCTTCTTTTGAGATGAATGAGCATGCAGGGTCCAGGCGCAGCCATCAGGAGGCCCAGCAGGCCGAGGTCTATGCTGTAGTGTTGTCAAGCTCAGCATGTTCTCTGGAGACCTGGAGGTGGGGGATGAGGGGCCGTGGGGGCTGAAAGTGCTTCGCTGCATGTATGTGTACTCCGTCTTCCTCAGGGGGACAATAAAAAAAAAAGAAAAAAGAAAAAAAAAAACTGCACCTAACAACAGGACCCCGGGCTTTGTTAGATTAGTGTGTGTGTCTGTGTCTGCATGTGTAGTTAAATACACAACTGCAAATATGAAGACGCTCAATAAATGAGACATGATTCTTGCAACTCTTAAAAGAGACGTTATAGAAATATTTTTATACTTTTATGCGCCCAAAAGCATATATTAAGGTGTCTCAAGTGACTGCCAACAGAAGATCTTTGTGGTAACTCAACCTCGTCACATTGTGTGAGGCCACCTAAAGTCTGAAAAGTCTCAGAATTGCTGAGTGCTGTGACATCACAGCCTCAGATGAGAGGGGGAGGAAAAAAGAAAGACGAGAAAACAGTTCTGAACCACAGAGAAGTGCTAAAGAGCACAATCTTACCTGGTGTGAAATGTAACTGGCACAATCCACATTAGTTCACATGTTCCATGAGTTTATTGTAAGAAATTATCTGGACACTGGAAGGGTGCTGCAGAGTACGCATAAACATCAGCCAATAATAGTAGATGAGTGGATATTTACTTGTTACATTACTCCATATTGTGTGATAAGAGCTATAACAGCTGTGGGGAGTGCTGTTATAATTACTCTACAATTACAACGATGCCTCCACTGCGCCACAAAGCGCTGTGCAACTGTTCAAATTAAGGCTGAACGACTGTGACAAAGAACCAGCTGGGAACCTTGAGAGATCATTTAGCACTTTGTGGTCATGCATTTACTTTACCACACTTTTATCCAAAGCCTCTTGGAGCTTGGGATGCAGCAACTTTCCACTTGGAGAACTGTCTAAATATATAGTGCATTTAAACATATTTATGTCATTTGACACAAAATATGTCTGATGTCCAAGTTTCCATAGAAGACAGCCAGACTCTGTAGGTGGACATCTCTTATAAGATGCACACCTACAGAGGACTTACTGTTAAATGACAGCGCCGGGCCGAGTGGCCCTCAGCAGGAGCTTGTGGTTTAGTCAGAACCATAACCTGCTTACTCATGTGGCCACAGCTCTCTCTCATTCTCCTTGATGTCTCCTTCTCCTGTTACTGCTGCACTGGACGCGTGTGTTGGTGGCTGCTCCAGGCGGATCATCAATAGGTCCTGAGGTCCCGATTACTGAAGAGCTGAGCTCTCGCATCTGCGATGCTGAATGTACGGGAACTAATGTGTCAAAAATGCAGTAAAGCTTAAGCATAGCTAAAGCACATAGTTCTAAGTGGTGTAGGAGTGAGTGCATGTGGGTGTGTGTGTGTGTGTGTGTGTCATATGTTGCATGTGCTAAAAGGCATCGCTCAAAGAGTCACACCCAATCAGCTTTACGACGGCAGTATCCATAAATCTCTTCTCTTTTATTACCCTCTTTCTCTTCCAGTCTGTCCACGTCTGTGAACCTCCTCCTCTTTCACTCCAGACAGATCTGCTAATGACTGTATGAGAGGGCGCCCTGATTCAAAGAGCTGCTGAGAAACTCAGTGTGAAATGTTGATCATCAACCATATATTGGGGGACTTAACAAAGCAATCCAAAGGAAGGCTTGGGGGCTTCATTTAATTCCCAAGAATCCCTTTAAATGGTCTCACAGAGGCAGATTTTGCTTAATAACCTTTACTTCAATTGTCAGGTTTCAAGGGGTCGAGGACTTAGATGCAGGAGATCGGCAGGGGAGGAGAAATAAGCAATAAAGTCCTTAAATCAGAAATAAAAGCAGTTGATGCAGGATGACCAGATCTCCAGGCTGAAGGCTTCTGATCCAAACCTTGGTCCACGTGCAGAGGCTGTGGTCCTCCTGTGGGAGGCATGGGTACGATTTCCAGCCTGTGACCATTTGCTGTGCGTCTTCCCCTTCTCCCTACCTCACTTTCTTTTCTGTCCACTATCAATACCACTTGGAAAAAAAAGGAATAAAAATCAGAATCCAAAAAAAATCAAACTTTCAGGCAAATGGGGGTGAAAAAACAAAGGTTGAACAATGCGGCATCACTTCTTCAGAGCGACTCTGCACTGCAATAGACAACACACAGCATCTCTAAAATCCTTTTAAGTTAAATGGAATTATGAACCAGCAGTTAAACTAAAGTGAACTGACACACGTTGGACCAGGAAGGTAAAGGGGAAAGAATGTTTTCGACAGGCAAGTCGCCTCTGATGGATGAGTTCACTCCTCGAGGGTCATTGCGCTGAATGACGCAATGATTCAGGAATTTGTGTTCAGTGTGCACTTTACCGTACACACGATACACACACGTGCACACACACACAGAGAAGGATATATTACATATATGAAGTCACCTGATCCATATGACTCATCCAACACAAGATGACGAACCTTATTATGAACATTTCTGAAAATAAAGAACTGCCAGTGAAATTAAGCTGCTCTGGTTGGAACTTCACCTTTCAAAGGGAAACGTAGGTAGTGAAGTTATCATTGCTATTAGCAGGAAACACGGAGTAAAATCACTGCTTTGCAGAGACAACGCTATATATTCTTTACCATGCAGTCGTGATACTGATTTATTCTTTAAAGGCTGTCATAACGAAAACTATAATCAGTGTTTGTAATGTAAACACTCACTGAGCCGACTCGCTCAGTGAAGAAAGAGAAGATCTGTTAATGTCTTGGTTCTGTTGTTACATGCATGTAACACACACACTTCACACTCACGCGGTTAAATCAGTCTGAGATCAGTTTCCCGTCAGTGTTTTAATCTGTGTGTGTGTGTTATGGAAAGCCGACAATGTCCGGTTGTTGTTAGCAGTCATAAATGATTTAAACATGTCAGTATCTTTCGACACTTTAGGGTGTGGAAAACCTGCTGTATCGAGCATTCTCTTCACCGAGCAGCACTGTGGAGAGAAAATGTGATGATTCCATTTAACAGGAAGACAAGACTGACAGAAGCAGGTTCATGGAGGACAGCTGTCTGTACCGAATGGACGAGGTGAGATAAAGGACGGAAAAGACAGCTTGAGACCCAGGAAGTTCCGGTCACAAACCACAGACTGAAGATGTGCACCACCAGAGGCAGAAAGGTCCAGACACTAAATTACTGACATCCTACACTGCATACAAATGCTAACAGCTTAAAAGAGAGTAGATAATGGGAGATACTAAATTAGCCTTAAGAAAAGCTAAGGAAAGATTCAGAATTTCTAGCATTAATTATTCAACTGGATTGCATACCATATAGGACGCTGGTTACTCTGGAGGGAAAAGCGAAAAGCTGAAGGCACCGAGTCCCCTCCTGCTTTTGGAAAACCTTGAAATCACAAGCAAGTCAGCAGTCTTAAAGTGTTCTTTCAGAGAAATACGGCTGAATGATGCATTTAATGAAAGCTCTTGGTAATTAAGGGTTTTAGGAGGAGAACTGATGGAAGGTGAAATTGTGTATTACGATTTCTCTTCCAGGTTTCCATCAAAACTGAGACATTCAGTGTAAAAGTATAACACATGGACGGACTAGTTTTTCAGTATAACATTGTGACAGTTTGTCTCTAATTTTGACATGATTGTCCAAGTGAAAAAAGGTTGGTCCTTAAATCCTTAAATTACATTTTGGTCAAACAGATAAATTCAGGTTTAAAATCATCACAGAGTTCCTCCAGAATTATACGTTCCTTTTGTCTGAATTTGATGGCAGAAAATGACTGATGTATATGTGAACCTAAATGTTTCTTTTAATGTATCAACATACTTTAGTCATGCTCAACGTGGTGATTTCAGTGGATGAAGCCATTAAAATTCCCGGCCCAAAGGAAATGGGACGGCTCCAGGGTCACCAGGAAGCAGAGGAAAATGACCAACGATAACATTTCAGATGTAGAGGTTTGAGGACATAATGGCTCGCGTTATATGTGAATTGTAAATTGTGTGATTGTGTCTGTGTTTGTGGAGATTTCATACCTGCTGTCATTGGTTTACACGGGTGCTTTACGGGAAGCTTATTAAACCGCCCTGGAGAGATGATCTCATCCTGATTCTTATCCGCCCGCACCCCCCCCCTTACTCAGACCCCCCTACCCATGAGGCACCCCCACCTGCCACGCCCAGCCCCCCACCCATTGCCATCCCTGCACCACCCATGGGGTTTCACAGCAAGTCTTTGGACCAAATTAGCCGTCAATGTAATTCCAGACGGGGAGTGGGGTAATTTAATCATCCAGCTATTGCCTTTAGCCAAACACATACACACATTAACACGCAATACATCAGAATTTCTATATATATATATATATATATCTACATATATAAAATAAAATAAAAAACTTGATGTCAGTGTGGAAGCAACTACTGCAATGTTACTTAAAATATCCTTCTGCTCATGTTAGTAAAGGAAAGAAAGTAAAGGAAAGATCTTCAAACAGTCTGATCGCATCAGCTGATTAATCAAATGGAGGGACCTGTATTTGTTGCTACAACTACACTGTATACTAATTGTGGATCTCAGTTATTGTTTGTTGTTTATCGTAAACATGCAATGCCGTGAGAAGTGTCTTCCACTAGATTTAGTTAATCTTAATCATCACAGATTAAATTACACAGATCATAATGATAACTGGATTAGGCTGCCTTTAACCTCACAAAATCCAGTCCTTTTTAATCTCTTTTGATGGAAAAAAAAAGCAGATTGTTTTTTTTTGTTCTTTTTAAGGGATGACTGTATAATTGGGGTGTTGGGGACAAAAAAGAGGCTGAAAACTGGCTTAAAAGTGGTGACAGCGTGTATTTGTGCTGGAAGTCTGTGTGGTCTAACAGAAAGACCCTTAGACATGAATCTGAAGCTGTCTGGATAGATTGATGAATGAAATAGTGATGTCTCTTTTCAGGAGCACACAAACACACAGAGTGACTGGTGTTACCAATGTCACTAAAGTGTTACAGTGAACAAAGGCCCAGCTGTAACTCTTGAGGCTTAACAACCATATATGAATATTCATTGAGAGCGACAGAAGGTGAGCTTGGCTTTGCAAAGAATCATCTCTGTACTGTGGAGTCAGCTCCTGCAAATCATCAGCTGCTTGCTCATTAAGTACAATGCACAGCCAAATAACAGCTTGAAGAGAATACTGCTCCTTCTGTAGCATCACTGCTCTTAAAATATCATTCCTGAGATGGATGGATATCAGTCAGTCACTTTAGCTTTGTTCTTTCTGACTCAATAGGCTGTCATTTGACGTTAAATTATTTGTTTACTCTTTAAAAATTTCACAAAGGACACTTTCAAGGGAAATTTCAAAGGAAAAATAATTTACTGTTCTATCAAATTCTAGGTGAAACTGGAATTTTCTCAAAAGAGCAATGCTGAAGTAAATATTGGGTTCATGTTATTTTCTTCAAAGTCATTTTGAGCTTTCCTTGTGATGCCTGATTTTGTGTTTTCTGAGTTCAGATAGTCGTCTTCAACATGAGATTCTGCAGGCGACACCAGCGGTAAATTAATAATTGAATAAATCAGTTGAAAGTGAATTAATAATGAACTGGTTGTATCATTATTCCTACCTAATTAATACTTCTTTTGTGTATTGTTGGAAAAAATAAAATACATAATACATAATAATACTGATGTATTGTGGCATAACATATACACACATATACACACGTGTATTGTGGCTTGTGGCATGTTTGGATGTTTTTTTAATTTCAGTGTTTTAAAAGTCATATGTGTGTTAATGTGTCTGTGCATGTGTAAAAAAATATATGTAATATACACTTTTCATACGTATACACACACACACACACACACACACATATATACATATATATAACAGCTTTAATCACTCCAAAACTCCTTTCTCTCT
>JBAMYA010045811.1:0-11445 GCA_037176975.1 Arrhamphus sclerolepis | reverse complement strand
GAGCCTATTATGGGAAAAATTTCTTTAAAAAGCTTTGATGGAACAGGGTCCAGTAAACATGTAGATGGTTTTAATTTTTTTTAAACATCTTCATGTTGAGGCAGTCACTGGGATGTGTTTAGCATTGGTTTTTAATGGTGAACATGAGGCCCGTTTCCATTAGAGGAGGTCCTGGGTGCTTTTATCGGGGCTAAATCATCTACACGTTTCTCCAAGACCAGCCTGGCTCTGAATGGAAGTGCAGCCATAGATTAGATTAATTTTACAACCTATAAGGTGGTTCTGGGCGATTAAGACCTCATCAGCACGATTAATTGAACGTTTTACCTGGATTATGATTAATGAACAATTATTTTGTGTTCTTTTTTTCCCCTCCTGAAAGTTTACTGTCAGTTTTTTTTCTTAAAATATGATCAGCTATCAAAGATGGGATATTTTTCTAATGAAAGAGCACATAACTGTAATTTTAAAGTAATTTTAAGGAATGGCACACAAATGAACTATTTAGGCTTGTCAATTGAATACTTCTTTGAACTACTGGAACTGAGGAAAAATGAAAAAGGTCACATTTTAATTTAGAATAAAAAAAACTCATCCATACATTCATTTCTTACTAATAAATTATTTTAAATCTTGTCATATGGAATGGAAGACAGTAACTTCAGTATTTTTATCAAATATTTCAAGTAAGGCTGTGAAAATGAGAAAATAACTAGCATCTTTTGAAAGCGATCGGATTTTAGTTTTAAACTAAGAATCATGTTCTTAAAGAATGTAACATAAATAAACCTGCATCTCTTGTAAACCAAAATTTTAAGCACTTCCATCTACAAACGATACCTTTAGTGCCTGAAACGCAGTTGCTGAAGTGTTTACATTTGACCTCTTTGTTCTGGTCATTTCCAGTAAATCCAAAATGTGTCCAAACATCAGACATGGCGTCCTACTTTGGTACAAGGTCTTGCTCTGTTGTCTCCAAAAAAAAAAAAAAAATCACTTAGTATGAAGCGTATGAAAACAGCGAACAGAAACCTAACAACCGTCTCAGCTCCTTCTCTGCTAATTTAGTTTTTTTGTTCTTTATATAAATATATTTTATCTTAGTGTGTGCCATGTTCTACTTCTTTTATTTATTGGTGGTTGGCAAACCACCAAAAGCAGTGCACTACCACCACCAGGTGGTAAGGAGTGGTAGATCTCAAAATCAGTACGTTCAGCCGGCTCTTTCACTGCCTGTCCCAGGTTGTACTCGTGACCCTGCTAATGGAAGTGCAGCTATAGAATAACAATATGTACAACCTGCAAGGCATCAATAACTTATGGAGGTGCGACAGCTCAAAGTAAGATAATTGGAAATGAGTATTGACAAAGTGGAAACACGGAATGGATTGGTACATTTTTGATTAAAACTCACTGAAAGTTGCGTTGATGAAGAGAAAAAAAAACAACGGTGTCCTTTATTTACATGACCCAGTTGTATCCTGCCCCTCTGTGCACAGCTGCTATTAATAAGAACAGCTGTTGGCACCAGCAGAAACAGACTCGACTCTGTTGACAGTAGATTCAGCACAGTGTGTTAAAACCTGGCCAACATGACACGATAAAGCTTCAGAAAAGCAATACAAACATTTGCACTCATGGGCTTCAAAAAAGAAACAAAATCATTTGGACAGCAGATGAACACAGCTGCACCGTTTTTCCCACTCAGACCAACATTTTTGGCTGTTTAAGAGGATTTCACTCAGTGTGTTAATGGCTTCCCACAGTAGCAGGTCAAAAGTGGCAAATAGAAATACGGGAATCTGTTTTCTTTAATCAGTAAATCTGGCTTTATCACCCAGAAGATGTGCCAAGTGTTGCTTTCAACCGTATCTTGTAGATTGGAATAGCTCAAGAAATACTGAATCCCATTTTCAGTTGCGATATTAAATATTTAAAACACAGGGGGATGTGAAAGCGCTCCAGAGTGTGTAACTGAACTCAGGCCACTTACTTTGATATGACTGTGTATTTGTGTCAGCGGCGTACATGAACATGGGGTTTTGTAATTTGAGCTGGGTTGTAGTTTTACCGTCTGTACAGTGAAGTGGAGCCTTTTGGCTGACAACTGAGACAGCACGGACCAACTGCGTAGGTGTTGCAGATCAGTCTGGTCTGAATAAATTCTGGCCGTGTGAGCTACACTCCATGTTTCTCATCTGATTTTTTTTTCTCAGTCTTGGCCAATGCCAGTGTCTAGGACATATGATTCTGTTTAAGAATATGGATTTTTAGGGATTTTTTGTTTGTTTTTTTTATATCTTGTGTAGGTGTGTGTGAGCATGAGAAGCAGCATCTGGGTCAGTGCGTATGGATTTTATGCTGTGTGGGTGTATGAGATTACAGCAGTCTTCATTTGTAAGCATCTCAGCTGGTGTGTGTGTGTGTGTGTGTGTGTGTGTGTGTGTGTGTGTGTGTGTGTTTGTTGGAGGATAGATGAGTCCTTTGGCCAATGGCTGGAGGCCAGATACAGATAGGCCAAGCAGCACAATGCCCTATCTGTTCCCACAAGTCCAAACAGGCCTTCACAACACCCTATTAATAGCCAGCCACTCCGCCCAAACTCCATTCATATTTCTCATGTTGGATTTGTGGTTTTAGGTGTATTGAGGTGTATTTTCTTTATTTATTTCTTTTTCCCCCTGCCTATTTTACTGCATGATGCAGATTAGTGACCTAAATATATCCAAATGCACATCTCTGAAAGGTGACGGTTCACAAAGCATGTGTTACATAATCAGAAGAGTTTGTCAATAGATCCTCAGGCAGGGAGAGAGTAGAACGGGGTGGAAAAAAAATAAAAGTGAACAGCATAAATGCAGACAATAACTTTGTGGGGTACATTCATACTGACGGTGTGCAGCTGTGTCAGAAGTCTGGAATGGGGCCACTGAAAATATAGCTAGAGGACACTAATGGACGGGTATGTGCTGGCTTTAAGGCCCCTGTTTAAAACAGACTGTTGTGGTGCTGATGTAAATGTGTTAAGAACTGATCATCAATCAATGTCCAACCATTTAAAGTGCTGTGGTGGGACTTTTTTTCCCCCAAAGTGCCAATATTGATGTAGTAAAAGCAGTCAGAGTAACACATTGGACAACTTAATTCAAACATGGGCTAGTTTACCACTCGCCCCTACCATCCATACCATAGCTGTTAGTAGACATTTGCTTTGTAAGAAAATAAAAGCCTCCTTTAAATGAACTTGGAAGAGGTTTTCTGGGTTATTCCTTCTTTTTACACCAATGAAAAAAAAAAAGAAACAACCCAACCGGTTTGAAAACATTCATCACAAGTCTGAAGAGATTGTTTCACTGTCAGAGAAAATTCTGAATCCAGACGCTGTTTATTGTTGTCTAGTAACAAAAGATCAACTAGCGGCTACCCAAGAATGGCGGATTATGATGTGTAAGGGGGCAGCGTTCACACCCTTGCAAGGCTTTACCCATCTGTGCCTTTCTGGTCTTCCTCGAGCTAGCGGCGAAGTAAACAGGGTCACCACTCGTGCAGCCATCAGTGCTTATCTTTTCCTCAAAATGATGGGACCACAGCCTGAAGTGAGGTTCAGCAGGTTTGCAGAGAGATCTTTTTGGCCACTTTGCCCACATCTCATTGTCCATGAAGGGATAGCTATGTAGCTTCTTTGCCTTGGATCTTTGTGATGTAACCATCACAGTCGTACACTGTAGTTGTTTAAAGGCAGAAAATGGTTTGTATCGCTTGTTGCTTCCTTACTAGAAGCAGTTGCGTGTGTGTGTTAAAATTATCAGTATTTTCACTGTCATCAGGTAGCCTCTACTGTGAGTGACCAGACAATCTAATACCCAAACTGTTTGATGCATCAGTTGCTGATCTAATACTAATGCTAACAAGCTGAAAGCTAGTAAAAAAACAAAACAAAAGACACCTGTTGCTGCAGAGTGTGATGTACTTGAGTTGTTAAATCTGCTTCCTTCACACATGAATAAATGGGACAAAGAAAGGAGATGAGTTCAACAGTCTAGTTGAGCTATGGCCATACGTCCACTTGGCAAACACGTTCGCCGGTAAGCTGTGCATGTAAACATACTGACTGAAATCACACAAAAGCTACAATGGAGACTACCAGTTTGATTTCAGCTGGGACCTTTCTTGCTGTGAGGCAGCAACAGTGCTACCCTCCACACCCACCACCCATTTACTTCACATAAAAACAGTTTACAGGAATTTGAATTTGTTTCACTTGCTTTGTAGCACATCCCACTAGATGTTCAACCACGCCCTGGTCTTAGAATCCTCTCTAGAAATGTAGTAAGTTTCTATAAGCTCTTGTTGCATCCTCTTGAATGTCATAAGTTGTTCTTCATTTATTTATTTTTTCTTACTACTGACTATCTTTACACATTTAGTTTACCATTCCTGTGTTGGGTCTTTGCTTGTTTTTTTTCACCATATTAAGGATATGGGGCCTGCATGTGAAATGGGAAACCTGCTCATTTATATCCCTGCAAATAGTCATTTTTATTTAGAAACCTGGATAAAATGTTCATGTGTCACAGTATTTCTATTCTTGTGTTTAATCTCAGTAATCCAGGTACTATTTCAAGGTTTTTCCTAAAAGCTTGAAATAGTCAATTAGGCCCAGTCCCATTTCTCCCCCTCGGTTTTGTGTGTTCATGTTTCCCTTTTGGATGAAGGGGAGGGACCAATGCATATAGTTACATTTGTGGGCGCCCTACTTTCTGTCTGCTGCCATCATTGCTGACTCCAGTGTGGTCCTGTTCTTCAGTTTTTATTGCTTAACGCTAATCAGTAACGTTCATTACGTTAGCTAGTTTTTTCACGTTGCTAACATTAATGTCCATCAACATAGCCCTCAGTGTCGCTAACATTGGACACTGACGTCACTTTGCTAACGTCGCCATCTGATAACAGGACTCTTTTCTGATATTTTGCAACTGTAACATGTGAATGTCCTTCAGGGAAGCCAGAGGAAACCCATCAACACATAACATTAACACTGCAGGCCATGAATGAGCAACGGTTGTCATAAAGCATAAAACATAGTCTAACTTATTGCAACTAGCAATGACTTCTGGTGACATGTAACTTTGAAGAAGGGATATCTCATTTCCTAGGGGAATGCTTCGTTTCAAGGAGTGAGGGGCAGGGTAAGGGGGGAAATGGGTTTGAGCCTAAGAGTTATACACTATTTTCTGGCTTTTAATAAGTTGACTCAGTCGATTAAAAATATTCTGTTGCACCAATTATATAACACTGTGTTTAACAGCATAATATGTTAAAGTATGACATTTACATGGCTAGATTTTATAATTTTAGAAGAATAAATCTCCATAAAAGAAGAAGAAGAAATTCAAGTAAAAACCAGTTGAAAATAGAAGATAAATATAGAAAAAGTGTATTGAAGTATCTGCGCTACAGGATAGTAATACCAGCTCAGAGATGCTTTGACTCCGCCGGCTGAGTCAGTCCTAATCAGGTTGAGTGGAGCTCAGAACACAAATATCAAGTACATTAATGATACTTCCTGTGTGCTGTGTTGGATCAGCATGAGCCTGCGGTCGCTACAATAACCATAGTAATAATAAAATTATTTGGAATGATGACAATAGTATAGTTTAGTAACTAACGTGATAAAAAGAAAATGACTTATGTTTAGGGGCAGCACGGTGGCTTGGTGGTCAGCACTGCTGCCTCACAGCAAGAAGGTTCCTGGTTCCAGCCTCCACAGGGGTCTTTCTGTGTGGAGTTTGCATGTTCTCCCCGTGCTTGCATGGGTTCTCACCAGGTTCTCCGTCTTCCTCCCACAGACATGCTCGTTAGGTTAACTGGTGTCCCCAGGTGTGAGTGAGCGTGTGAATGGTTGTTTGTCTACATGGACTGCTGGACTACGTAGTCCAGGGTGGACCCCTGCCTTTCGTCCAGTTAGAGCTGGGATAGGCTCCAGCAGACCCTGCACAGGAAATAGTGGGTATGGATGGATGGATGGATGGATGGAAAACTGTTATAACTCTGATTTGTATGGAAGCCATTCTCTGGTAGAGGCAAATAATAAATATATTAAATTATATTGCAATTTAAATGAGTAATTTTCTGGTTGGAGAATTAAAAAAAATCACCCTTGACTGTTATCCAGTCATTCAGAACTCAATTCAAACATACTTTATTAATCCCTGGGATTAACTTCTAGATTATCATTTTTATCAGCTCTGGACAGCATAATCAAGACTGTGGAACATCTACCATGCTGGCCTGCAGCCTGTCACCTCCGTAGCGCTGCTACTGTACGTGTGAAGATACTCTTTGTAGACTCAAAACGCGGGTAAAAAGCTTAGTGTGGATTATTGATCATCAGTAATCTAACTTTGACCGACCTGCTTTCAGGTTTGGAGTTCTGGTGGATCGCTGTTTATGAATGAAAATAAATAGATCATGTAGGACCCAAACAACCGCAGAACCTTTTTGGAGAAGAACAAACACGCTTCTGCTTCACTCATTCCCACCTTTTACTACTGAGCCCCGCAGCTTTCAGTCGTAAAATAGCTTTTTTTCATGTGCAGGGAAAAGCTAACAGCTGCGCTTCTCTAAACTCCAGTATCTTCTCCTCCTCCCTCAGCCAAGCTGGACGTTGCGACGGAGGTGATGGCAGAGAACCTTGGAAAGGCCTGGCGTAAACTGGGCCGCAAACTTCGTTTGACTGAGGTCAAGCTGGACTCCATCTCCAAAAGGCATCCCGCAGACCTGGAAGAGACGGTGGTGGAGCTGCTGAAGGAGTGGAGGAAGATTCGTGGAGCTGAGGCCCGAGCAGAAGAACTGATACAAGCTTTGAGGGACTGTCAGTACAATCTGACCGCTGATAAAGTGGAGGAGAAACTTAAAGCCCTGCAGTAGTGGTGGAGAGTTCTAGATCATGTTAGACTGGGATTTATCATGGAAATGACAATGAAGATCAGCCTTCCAGAGGGCTGTGAGGTGATGGACACATTTGATCAGTTAATGTGATAAAACACAGCGTCTGCTGGTGATCATCTTTTTATGATGAACAAAAACAAAAAGATATGAAACAAGGTTTGAACTATTGCTTTATAATAAAGGCATCAATGAAGTCATTTATGTCATTCATGTCTTAGTAATTATAACGCCTCGGCGTCCTGATGAACACGCTTATTTAGTTTAATGCACCGAAACGTGTTTTACATTGTTCAAGTAAACTGTGTTTACAAGTGTGTACGCCAGCATGTGACAGTTTGTGGGAGGAGCTTCTTAATTTGTTGTGTACTTAAGCATTTGTGATTTCCTGGAAAATGATTTTTAACATGTTTACGGCTCACTCTGCACTCGGGGCAAATGTTAAATTTGCATATCAGATTTTGTCCAAAAATCTTTAACAGTGACCCCACCGGACCTCACAAGTCAGGGCAGACTGGACTTTTCCTCTCTGCAGCTGTTTTATACATGTATTAATATATGAGAACAACAACTTTTTGGGGTGCTCCTGCTGAAGCTGGATAAAGGAAGAAAGGAGGGAGGAGAGAAAGAGAGGAGCGGTGCATGTTCATACATCAGATAAAAGGATGTGAAGCGATAAAGCCGACCAATCACAGCCAGCCATTGCTCTCATCAGTTTAGATACTTAGCGCTTAGCACACTGACTTCTGAGCCATATGACCTTGGTCTGAACAGATCATGCTTATTTTAAAGTGAACATGTTTAATGAATTCATAATGCTGCTCACAGAAGATCATTTCAGGACTTGGGACCTTTGCTAACCTGGAAGATTTCAAGTTCGTCTCAGTGATGTCAGAAGGCTGCTTCCTGAACCTGATTAATGCAGACCTGCTGTGCAACAGTTACCTAAAACTGGACACCACAGGTCAGGAGTCCTGCGTTTACTCGCCATCGTTTTGATCAGCGCTCACGCTTTGGTCTCTGTAAAGCACCCAGAGACAGTTTTAACTGTAATGGACGCTATATAAATAAAACCGAACTGAGTTATAACTGTTGCATGTCTTATTTACTAGTGACAAACAGCAAGGGGGAGAGGTAAACAATGGTTCATTGTATTTTAGAGGGATTATGTCCCTATTTTTCAAACTTTGATGTGATCACTGAAGGACATCAAATATATGTAAAGATTTTTTTTCATAACACAACAAACATGCTTGAGAGGGAGGCTGCTATCTCATTATTTCCTCTGTGAAACAAAGTTCTTTTTTTCCTCTGAACAAAAGTACAAGAATAATTAATACATTTGTATGTGTATGTTTATTATTTAATGACAGTTCAATGCTTTAGAAAAACTTCTTCCCACAATGCACATCTCCTCCAGTAGGTTATGAAGTCATCAGGGACAAAAGGTCACAGCTGCTGTCTCTGTAAAAGAGGCACATGTCATTGGAGGAATCACTTTAGATTAAAAACCAAAATGATAATGATAATTAAAAAAGAAAACACTACTGGCAGATGCTCCTGCACTGGTTTCTAAATTATGATAACACTGTGTAACTGGTTAGAGAAGAGAAACCAGTAAACTAATGAACTTTAATGAGGCTTGAAGAAAAACTGGTCAAGTACTTGTACATCAGCTGCACTTGTATTAAAACCTACTTTCTACATGTATGAAAACTGTACACCAGGTGACTATTATCTTCTTTTAAATCCTTCCCCAAGCTTTCAAACGCTTCAGCTGATCTAATTTACCAGACCTTTAGTTGTAGTAACTACAGCCACTAGATGGCAACGTTGTTTAAACATAAATTCTAGATTTTTTTTGTTGATGACCCTAAAATGAGGGAAACTGGGTTTTCCATTTCAGATGTAACTTAACGCCAGGAAAGAATCATCCGTCTCCCTTCATGAAGCTGAAACTGTTTCCGTGAACATCAAGGAGAGCTGGTGATGTTCAGCCTCATGTCTGACACTGACGGTGGGATGAGGGTGGGTCTCTGCCAGGCCAAAATGAAGATTATACTTACAGCAGTTGTAGAGCCTGTTCAGCCTGGTGATGTCATTCTGGCTCATTTGGGTGGCCTGCCCGAAGGACACGTTGCTGTTAGGAATGGGCTCCATGGTGGGAAGGTTGTTCTTGGAGAAGGCGTACCTAAAGAATCGCAGGAACTAATGAGGTTGTGTTTGATGGGAAATCATTTACCCACAGGTATTTTGCTTTTTGAAATGATGGTAAAGAGCATATTTAAGTAGCTGCCTCAGAATGTAGCAGTATTTGTTGGATTCCTGACAAACACTTATGTGCAGGACAACAAGTACCCTACAGTCAACACAATCCAGCCTCTTCTGGACCAGACGATCCTCTGCTGCTGCTGATTTATTGCAAATACACCAGTAACTGACACAATCTTCAGACTTATATGCTGCAGAAATGTGAAAGATGTTCCATCCTTACCTGGAGTATTGCATAACAGAGTTGTAGTCATAAGAAGTTCCTTGGTTCAGAGTGTCAATCTTATAGAAATTGTACTCCATGTCTGCAGACAAGAAGTCACATGCTTCCTTTCAGTTTGAGCAGAAAGACTGAGTGCATCAGTAATATTAGGCTACATATTAAAACATAAAGCTGTTATGAGGATGAGGAGGACAGAGGAAGAGGGAGTTCTGTCTACAGGAAACCACGTTATGTTGATCTTTGATGAGAAAGCAGTTTTAATTTAGTTTTTTTTTTTTTTGCTAAGTTTACAGGCGCTTCAGCAAATCAAAGTGAACCAATCCAAGTGTTTGATTAACATGTCCTCCTGATGGTTGCATGGGTTTCCTCCAGACACTCCTGCTTCCTCCATCACTCCAGAAATATGCACGCTAGGATTTAATTGTTGGATGGATGGATGGTTTTTCTTTAAACGCTGATACTAGAGCTCCTACCACTCTGAAAACCATTTTTTGTTTTTTAACTGTTCACACTTTTCTCCTTAATTCTCTGTTTTGACTCAGAGCATCTGGACTTCTTGTTCTTTGCTTCGCCTTCAGATGCTTTAGCTTCCATCCAGAAGGCTCAGCCAGATGTCACCATCATGTGGACTGAGAGTGTTCACCTGCGTATTTATCCTCTGCTCTCTTCTAAAGGATTCAGCCAGTTTGACAACTGCTGCTTTTAGGAACAAATGATAGAAAGAGAAGGAAGCTGACCATCAATGATGTTGTTCCAGTGCACTCTGATGTGGTTGTCCCTGTCAGAGCGGGTCTGCTCGTGGTTGAAGCCGAGGGCGTGGAGCAGCTCATGCTGGACGGTGCCATGGTACAGACATCCCTGTCTGGCCAGGGACACGGTCTGACCGCCACCCTGGCGGCCCACATAGGAGTAGCAGCTGTGGCCACAGAAGCAGAAATATTAAACTAATGTGACAGTATGTGACAATAATTAAATATATCTCTGTGGACTGTATGTGGATGCGTATTTTTATCCAGGGAACACTAAAAAAAAAGAGCTTGATGGGGGCCTGAAGTTACGAGCAACTAAAGGAGTCATTGAGTGGTTCAGATTTGTGACACAGCAGACCTGGATCAGATTAGAATGATCAGCACAAATCTGTAACACCAACTTCAAAAGTAGAGGAGGGAGGAGTGGATGTGGGATCCTGACCCCATCTGCCTGAAGAAAAAAAGCTTAAAGAGCTCCTCAGAGACAAACTGACTGAAACTCCTTATGACCTTGCACCAAGTAAACCATTTCATGGATCAAATGTGTTAAACAACCATCTCCCACGTTCTGCTGTTATCGTCTGCTTCATATTTAAGTGATCTCTCTCTTATTTTGTAGTTTTAGATGATCCAAAGCTTAGAAAACTGAGGACTGGGACTGGCAATGCTCTTTTATCTGTGTGCAGATGAGGCCCCAGGTTTGTCTACGTTTCTGGAGCCAGAATCTAAAAGTAAATGCGCTCTGAGCCTTACCCACTCCTAGACTCGATGCTCAGCCACTCATGATCGCCGTTCTGGTAGGGTCTGAAACGGATGCAGGAAACAGCAGAGAAGGACTCCAGTCCACGCGTGATGATCGCCACCTCTCGTGAGGCTGCCGGGACAAACATGGCTGGTTTGGAGCTCCGTGGGATGTGCAGTATGTTTACATTAACGCTCTCTTAGGTATAAGGTTATGTTTACTCTTGCCTCAAACTTTGAGTGCAGAATCTCAGAGTATTTATTTATTTGACTTGAACAAATATTACAAAGTGATATACAATATACAAGCGATGTCAGTGGAATAAGCTGTGTCAGGGTTCAGTATAAATAAAATCACTAACAGATCCGGTTTTCTTTCTTTTTTTTTAATCAAAACTGTGTCTGCTGGGTTGAAGTAGCTGTAAAGTACAGCTCACAATTTTAGTACAGTGAATTCAAATGCAATATACGTATATACATATATATATACATATATATATATACATTCAGCAA
>JBAMYA010045810.1:0-11446 GCA_037176975.1 Arrhamphus sclerolepis | reverse complement strand
ATATACATGGATAACGTTGAGTTCTTACTGCTAAATACAGGTAAGTGTAAATTTGTTATTGTGAGACCTGAGAGGCTCAGGAAAACATCAGTCCAGTTACTCCAGATTATTTTGGCCGTCAGAGCTACTGTGAGAAACCTCCTCTTTTTTCCACAACAGCAGCCATGGAAGATCACTATACCCAAATGATAGTTCTTAAAAATAAGTAAAAATTCCTTGAAATGAACCATATTTTGTATGAACAAAATACCTTTGTTCTGCCTTAAATATGTCCTTGTTCCATATTAACCCAGCAGAGTTCTTTACTTAATGACTGTAGGCTTTCTTTTTGTTTACCTTTAGGGTTGTGCTTCATCCCTTCAGTTATACTGCTGTAGGCTGGAACATGTCCCTTTCATGCACAAGGCACCTTTGCTTTCTTTATTTTAAAAATCAAGACTTTTTGACTCCAGATATCCTTGTACTTGAGGTCTGGTCTGACACTCTATCTAGAGGATTTGAGGCAGGCCTCCAAAGGGTCTTACCCGAATGGCAATAAGCTAAGACGTGTTTAAGCCAGAGGTGAGGAGACACGCGTGGCTTCTGACTGACAGTGTCCGATCATCTGCTACCTCAGTACCTCACTAAACTAAGTGGCCCTGGGAGTTCTGGAGCTCCCACCACCAGTCATGCCTGTTACAGCAACTGTCCTCTCAGTGATCAGGGATCTTTTTAAGTTGCAGGGAAAATGGATTAATAGTCTACAAGTCACCCCAAGGACCTGTTAACTTTAGGGGGTTCAGTAACATTTAAGCTCCTTTAAACTGTAAGAACACAACCTTTTCACATTTGCTTTAAATTACAAAGGGAATATTACAATTCATTTAGAAGTTTAGAAAGGGCAAAGCACACCGCTCCATTGATGGAAAATAAATGTTTTAATGATTAGATGTTATTGAATGGTTGTATGTCTTCATGTGGCCCTGCGATGGACTGGCGACCTGTCCAGGGTGGACCCCTGCCTTTCACCCGGAGAGAGCTGGGATAGGCTCCAGCAGACCCCCGTGATCCTGCACAGGAAATAGCGGGTATAGATGATGGATGGATGGAAGGTTCTGTTAAGTTAATATAATTTTCATCTAAGAATCTGAATATTGTAGTTTACATGACTAGTGAAGGCACATTTAAACCAAAGTGCTTCACAAAAAAAAGATAAAACATAGGGAAATGCAATATTCCTTTCAAAATAATTGACATAAAATCTAATGTAATATAACCCATTAAAATGGATAAAACAACAAAATATATATATATATATGTGTACGTATACATATATACCTATATATATATATATATATATATATATATATATATATATGTGTGTATAAAACAAAACAATGAAAGTGATATAAAAAAAAAAAATGTCTTCAGTATCATGTCCAGACACACACACACAAGGCATGGAGGCACCTAGCAGTTGTGAAGGATTGTTGGATACTTTTTCTTTTTGATAGATCTAATCACTCACACAGTGCCGAAGAATTGGTCAGGAGTTCTTTTTCTTTTTTCTAAGTTCGGTGGAAGTTTTTATTAGCAGGAAAATCGGCTCTGCCAAGTCAATTGTAAAGGAAAACACCATGTTGGACTGAAAGAGAAGAAAAGTTTGATTCGCTGGCCATGTTGCTGAAGCTGAAACTTTCAGCATTGAAGTAATTCAGTTCTGGACCAGCAGCTGTGCATGATTCGCATGCTGTTAGTTGCACTGAGTGTGTATAACAACTTGTTCATAAATATTGGAGATCTTAACTATTTAAGTCTCTTGCATGCACTGAAAGTGTTCAAATGGGTTTTATTTTTTTGCTTCTGCCTTTTACACAAACTGGGATTGTGTTTAGCTGTTTGACTTAGATTTCTGCTATCTCCATGGACTCAGAGGATTTCCAGAGGTTGGCATGTGCACTTTGGATTCTAGCCAACAGTTCAAGTACATGCAAAGCATTGTCCTCAGGCTTTTGTTTTCCTGTGAAATGAGCTGATGACACCTAGACTAATATACAGTGGATGAATTAAGTGTTGAACCTGTGACTATTTTTCTCAGGAAATATATTTCTAACAGTACTATTGACATGAGACTTTTAGCAGATGTTGGTAACAGCCCATGTATTCCATATCTGCAAAGAAGTCAAACCAAAGATTTCCATACATTATTTGTAATAATGTGAAATGGCAAAGGAAAAAATATTGTATGTATGTAAATGATTTTGTAGGGGAGGGAGTGGAGTGAGAGGTGATAAATAGACCTGACACAACAGTATGAGAAACATCCCCATATCATGATGATACTCCACTATACTTCACTGTCTCTGGTGTACTGTGGCTTGAATTCAGTGTTTGGGGGTCGTCTGGCAAACTCTTCTCTTTGGCTCTAGAGGCTGCAGATAATCTTGCTTTTCATAACCTCTCCAGCACGCTTTTTTTTTTTCTTTCTCAGCATTGGACTTTGTGAGGGATTCTTGCTGACGTCTTGGCTTCACATAGATGTCTTCTAATAGCTATAACTTTTGTAAATTGTCTATGGAAAGTTTTAGAGATATTTCAGATATAGAGAGAGGAAAGATATGAAGCAAGCCTTGGATTCTCTCTCCCTGTGAATTCCATCTGTCAATGGCCAATGGCAGTTTCATATATAAAGTACAGCTAAAACAATGGAAGTTTATAAAAAAAAAAAAAAAATGGCTGTAAAATGGAAATAAACCAAGAACAGTAAGATAGCATTTCCTGTAAACACAACAAAACACAATGGGTTAAGTAAATTCATAAAGGTAAATGACAAAATAAATTTTTTTTAAATAATAAAGCAAAAATAAAATGAGCTGCAAAGCTCTACTTGAATCTCGTGCCAGTAAAAAGAAATGGCTTTAAATGACATCTGCAAAGATTCTAGGTTTTGAACAGTTTTTGGATGATGAGGTAAATTTATCCAGAAACAAGGAGCTGCTACTGTAAAAAGACAGTCATGAGTCGCCACCTCTTAGTGTCTGCATTCTCCTTTCAAGCAACAAGCTACTGAGTTTTCATAGGCGGTGGTGTGCGTACATAAGCATGTGTCCAGCCATCTGGTTACCAGGACATTGTTTACTCTGTCACAGCTCAATATTTGCTCATCCGTCTTTCATCCTACTGCAAACCATGGGGTACTTGAGCTGAACTGTGTATGCCAGTTGTTCTAAGTAATATTTATTTCTTTGTTTGTTCATTCATTCATTGTAAGTTGGACTTGTCGGTGCTGATTATTTTTCTTAAAGTTATATTTCAGACTAAAATAAGTTTATCTAAAATTGTAACAGATAACATGGCCTTGTCTCTCTGAAAATTCAAAGAACAATTTTCTTTATGTCTCTGCAAAGAGAGTTTTGTACAAAAAAAACAAAAAACCAAGAAATCCAGCGCAAAAGGCATTGGAACAAAAGGAAAAACAGTTCACAAACCTTGGATTCCTGCTTCCACAGGTAAAACTTAGTGCATGATCTTTCAAAAATGGATAAGAATTTTGAGCTCAAGTGAGTTGTTGCAAATATCAAAGGCTTCTCTCTCTTTTTTTTCATTACTGATACTTGTACAAAAAAAGGCTTTTTTTTTTTTTAAAACAAACAAAAAAAAGCTCAGTTGGAGGAAAAGGAAATGCTTAATAAATGCGTGTGTGTGTGTGTGTGTGCAGCACATATATATATACGTAGCATACATATATGTTAGTGCACACACAAACTCGAGATGGTATGAAGAACCTGTTTATTGGACAGCTCTCATGTTTGTGGGAGCATAAAACACAACACAAAACTAAATGCACTGCATTGACATACTCCAACAGTAGTGCACTTACCACCAGGATGGAAACTTATATCAGACACAGACATTATTGCTCCCATGGATCTTCATCTTCCTTTCTTCTGCTGAACCACTTACTCTCATTCTTCCATCTACTTTCTCTTGCCTTTCTAGCGATATACTGTTGCTGCGTTCTCCTTCTCTCTCTGCCATTCTCTGATCTGCTGCTGCTGTTTGAGCATCAAAGGTGGTGAAGAGGTTTGCCATATCATCTTCCTCCACACTGATCCCTTCATCTTCTTCCCAGGAAAGTGCAAAGGCTGACTGTGGGTTTCAGACGTTTCGTGGTCCAACGCTTTGCTTTGCTCTGGGTCCTGCACTCACTTACAAGTTGAGACGATTTCCAAAGTATACTAACAGAACGGTTCATTGTATAGGACCAGCTGACCCTCAGACTGAGAACACGATCTTTGCTCCTCAGTTTAAGTCTCAGTTTGTTTCATGAAGTAACAAAAACAACAAACAAACAACAAAATAAGATTGTGCCTCATAGTTACACAGTAACACACTATGAAAAATGTATCAAAACAAGAAACCCTCTCAATTATTCAACAATATGCATTAGTTTTTTTTCCTTAAAAAGCAAATATTATGTTGGGGTTCCATGGCATACCAGCTAGAGAACTGGGCTGGCAACTGGAGGGTCGCCAGCTCGATCCCCGGCCAGCACCAATGATGAGCTTCCCCACGTCCACATCAATGGATGAGGTGCCCCTGAGCAAGGCACCCAAAACCCCCAGGTGCCACACCGCGGCAGCCCACCGTCCTGGATCCAGCAGCCCAGATAGGTCAAATGCGGACGCAGAATCTCCCCACAGGGATGAATAATAAGTAAAATAAATAATATTACTTTATTATTATTACAAATATTACCCTAACTTTAATTTGATCCAGTGAATACCCAGTGAGAATGCCCTTGTTTTTGTCAGTGAAAGATGGTAATGTTTGCTGCTGGTTGTTGACATAAAACAAAATGTGCACAAAGAAAAAAAAACAATGGTGTAAATAATCCCATCAGCCCATACTCAGTATTTATCAGTTCAGTCCACCAAGCAAAACATGAATTAAAGAATGGCATTGACACCTTACGTTTACGTTCACACCCCTGGCAGCCCCCCCCCACAGCATGGACTTTCCCATAAACACATCGACTGAAGTTGACTGGAAGGAAACGCTTCTATGTGAGAAGTCACATCAGTGTGATCCTGCTTACCTAAATACTAATGTAGATTTAATCGTGTAGTTTTTTGGGGTTCAACAGTGTTGATAAAACCAAGCGTCACCAACGTGACAACTTCTGCTGTTTTTTCGTTTTGGTCAGTTTTACAGGCTTGAGGTTTGTTTACGTTGCAGAATGAATGGTTAAAAAAAACATCAATAAAAAATAAAATCAACAGGGACCTACTTTCAGATCAATTCTTTTGTTAGTTCAGCATCATAAACATAGTCTGCAGTTTACTTTTGTGTAAAAATGTTGTGGATATTAAAAGTATGCACAGCAAAATGAGTGCTTTTGTTAAATACAGAGACAGAAATAATAACAAAATAAATGTGAGAATTGTCTCTGTTTCTGAAACCCTAAATGACAAAACTAATTCAGTTGCCCCCAAACCGTCTGGGAAAAAGTGTTAAACCACGTGGAACAGCTGAAATTTCTTACCTTAATTGTAAGAAGTGTGACAGTGAAGCACGGTGGGGGGAGCATCATGCTCTGGAGCTGCTTTTCGTCAGCTGGGCCAAAGCACACGGGTCGATGAATAGCTTCAAATACCAAGATACACTGGTGCAAAACCTGCTGCTGTTTGTCAATAAAAGGAAGATGGATTTCACATTCTAACACAATAATGACCCAAAACACAAATAAAAAATAATCCAAGACGAGGCTCCAGAAAAAAACCAAAAACAAAGCTCGTATAGGAGGGGTGTCCAGATTTATGCAATCAACCTGTGGTAGGTTTAAAATATCCCCAATAGGTTAAAGGAAATAAAATAAAATATAATATTAAATTTAAAATAAAAAGTTGATTCAGATTAAATAAAATCAAATAAAAAGTAAAATAAAATGAATAAATAAAACAAAATAAAAGTATTCCAAACATATTTTTTCCAATTCTCACACTTGTGTTATTTTTCCTGTCTTTGTATTAGAAAAGCTTGTAATTTCAGAAGAATGTAGCCTATTTGTTTTTTATATCTAGTGCATACACAACAGTTTTTGAATGATGGCTCTTAGAGCTTGTGGGATATCTAGAAAAAGAAAAGTCCAAAGTTTCCAGAGGATGATACAGTACTGGCATCATTGATTTCACTTTCACTGAGCAGTGAAGTATTTAAAGTCCCTCCTCTCCCCTAAGATACAACCAGAAGGATTTATCAGTGCAGCAGGGAAGCAAAAATGCTGCTCATTTTATATGTGCTCAGTTGGCTGGATAAAGGTAGGTGACGAGACAGGAGACAGTGACCTCTTCTCATTTCTACTGCCTTCTCTGTCAGCTTCAAACTCCACCAGCTGATTATGTGTGCAAGAGGTCTATGAAATCAACACTTGGTTGTAGTTCTTCGTCTGAAACAAGATGCAACACAATAATGCAGCTTTGAGACAAACAGGCCAACATCTATCCAACAGAAAATATGCTATTTGATATATAAAAAAAGAATGCAAAGGCCTGAATTGATTTTTAGTCAGAGACTAAAAGGCACATCAAACTGATTATGTATTGCAAAAATATTTAAGGATTAAGAATTTCTAATCATGCTATAGGATTGGCAGCACGTATAAAAATTCCAGATTTATTTACAGTCAAGATTTACTTGGTTGAACTTTTTGTGAATGAGTCTGCTTTCTGTGTGAAGGAGAGCAGCTGATGAAAGTGTAGATCTCTCAAACGTCACGACAAACTGGAGACTGATGAAATTCTATCAAGACTTCATGTTAGGCATTTAATGCGAGTAAGTGCCATAATTGCTACTTGGTGGACATGTTGATTGTGTTAGGGGGTTAATATGGATCCTTTCCTTGCTTCTGGATGTAGAAACCCTCAATAGTGATGGTCTGTTGACAGAATGGAGACATCCAAAATATATTCTACAAACCTCCAGGTGGTGTGAAATTGACTACTTTAATTTCTTTTTCTCCATGTACACTCCCTGCTTAGTTTAGAAAATAAAATAAAATAAACAAAAAGCTGACTTCACAAAAGAAACAGCATTTCTAATTGACTTTGTGTCGGATTATATTGGATTTTAGGACATTTTGCTTTGCTCAACAATGACATTCACAAGGGCTCAAAGGCCTAGACCTTACATGCAACATCAACTTCCTCAAACACACACACAACACACATAACACTCCAACCTTCACCCTAAACCCATTCCTCATCTTTTTGAAAGCAGACTGAGCGAATGGCCTCTCTAAAGGCTTTTTAATAGACTGCTTTGTGTGGGGAAAGCTCAGGGTGACAGAGGGGTCCCATGGGAGACATGGGGGAAGGAGAAGAGAAGGGGGGGCTGTGAGATGGTAAAAAATTGAAAAACTGAAATGAGGATCAGTGCTTGTCTCTGTAATGCTGAATTGATAGGCTAGACTTAAAACGCCTTGTTTAAATGTAGAAAATAACATCTGCGACATTTCCTAAAAGTCCTTTATGGCCTCCATAACCAGCAGTATCTGTAATGACCTATTACACAAAATAAAAGTGTACATATATATATTTCTCCCAAAATCACAACCGCCTGGTAGGTTTGTGGGAGTCTTTTAATCAAGGTTCTAATTTGTTTTAATCTGGTTTCCATTCCCAGCGATTAAAACTGGCCCTTTGCGGATATTTGAAATGGTATAAAGTATATTCTCTAAAATGCACTTACATACATACTGCCAATACATTTACTGAGAGTATTTTTTTTTAAATTTTATTTATTAGATTAAGCTAATTTAATATAATAATTATAGGTAATATATCATAAAAGGTTCCTCATTTTGCATTTGGTTGGAAGATCCTCGGTGAAGTTGACTTATCAATGAAGAGCTGAGCCAATCGATAGTAAAGTAGTAAATAGGTAATCGACAGCTTAGTCTTTCGACTCGGCTCTTTATCCATGATGACAGACCAGTACAATGTCAAAAACACACTGGTAATTTAGGCTTCTGTGTCAACCAATGATACATGTCTGTTGGATCCTGCCCTGTAAGCTCTGCTGCCACGTCAAAGTACACATCAGACACAAAAATATGATCAGTAAGCTTGGCAGTAGTGCATTTCCTATTTTCTAATTCTTCTTCATCATTTTCAACCAGATGTTGTGCTCTGTTCTTTGAGCACTTCTTAAGAACATTTGCTGAGGGGCCCACTGCAGCTGAGCTTCACACATTCTGCACCAAAACCTTCTGTCCATAAAGGTGTCATGACCAAAACTGGTGAAGGGCAGCTGGAGAGGAGTTAAAATATCCACTGGAAGCAAGTCTTACTCAGCTAACCGAGGGACATCCTCCTAGGGCTGAACCCTGATAACATAGCTCCAGGGTCGCATCCAGTTAAGGCAATATAATAATCTACAGTGTGTTTAAGATTGACAGCAGGAGGCTCAAAAAGTGGTGAAAACTGGCAAACAAATGAGTGAGTCAAGCCACTTGCTTGTGAATCTACAATAATGTAGCTTTTGATTCTAAAACTTGGCAATGAAAATTACATTTCTTTTGTACATCTCCAATTGCAAAAGAATGTGATGATTTAAACGCATATTCACGAGAGAACAGGGAAAACATATTGAACATTTAAGCTGAGGAAATGTAATATCTTAATAAGAAAAGGAAAAAAACAAACAAAAAAAAGGGCAAATTTTAATTTGATGACAGCAACACACCCCAAAAAAGTTGGGACAGGGTGCTGGAGTTTTGAAAGGAGGATGTTGTGTCATTCTGGTCTGATGTAAGATTTAAGCTGCTGAACAGTATGTAGAGATGCAGACCTTTTAACTGAATGATGACAAGTGCCTGCATGGTCCCTCTCTTTCAAGCAGAAAGCTATATCCATGATGAAGTTTCTGGATAATGCTCATCTATGGCTCGCATGGCACCGTTATGTGTTCTTAGGCAGTGATTTCTAACCGTATGCTATGACTTCCAACATTTTCTTTTTTCAATTTAGTTCCATTTGAGGTGTCTGAAGATTTTTTTTTTCACTTGGCCTTGAGGACTTGAACATTATATGATGAGATAGTCGAAGTTTTAACAATTCTGAAATTGTTTAACAATTTATAAGCAGTTTTTTTGCAGATTGGTGAAACTCTGAGAAATTCTGCCTCTTTAAGATGCTCTTTTTTTTTTTTTTACACCCAATTACATCTCTGACCTGTTGCCAAGTAACCCAGTTAGTTAGTATGTCAACATACTAAGAGACATTAAAGATTGTGTGAAGCCCAAGCTCATTTATGACACATTCCCACAAAAGTTATCAGATATAAGAATTTGATCCTGCTCAAATATTAATGACACGGATGTTGCAGCACTTTAGAAAAAACTTGAAAATTGTCTGTCTTCTGTTAAGCATGTCATATTTTTCAGGTGTTGGTTGTTCTAGGAGAGACGGCGTAATTTTGGGTGAAAACAAGGTGACATATTTGACTGCACCATCCTTGGGAGGGCGATATGTTTGCCATTGCTGTGTATTCCCGTCCCCTCTCCACTGCAGTGTGTGTAAATGAAGACATTTATTACAACAGAGACACAGGGGATTAGCAGGAGGCTTAAACCATTCTCATGGTAATGCACGGAGCTGGGAATGCGCAGATAAACACAAACACTCACCTTATCAAAACACCCAGACCTTAAAGACAACTCTTTAACGGCGCTGACAGAGTGGCTGAGAGACACTGATGAGAAACTTTGAACAAACAAGGAGAGAGAGAAGGCCACTTCGGCTGTGACAGATGATGGGCTCATTCAAAAACATTCATAAAACAATAAAATCATCACCTCTTCACCTTCATATTATATGCTAATGCAAAAGATAAGATACCAAAGTTTATGTAAAAAAAAAGAAAAGAAAACATCCACATCTTTGATATTAGTGCGTCCCCTTTATATTTTGAAATTAATACATCAAGTTTTTTTTTTTAGTATATGAACTTCTAAATGCTCTAAAACTGAATGATTTACGGTTTATTGACACTTTTGTAACATCTTATAGTCACAGCACTAATTTCCTAAAGCCTTGAAGTAGCCGGAACAGTGTTTCTTATGTTGAAGAGAGAAAAAAAACACATCGTAATACTAAAAAGAATATTAAAACGTTAAAGATATCAAGGTCAAGATACCATTTTCTCTGTACATTTTGAGCAGATTTTAAAGCAAACCTGACATTTTGAATGAATATCATCTAATGTGATGAAAGCCTTATTTTCTTTGTGTAACATTGTAGGAAAAATGAGTTTTGACCGTTGAATAGTCTCTACAGGACATTTAGGTCTAGGAATCGTTTCAGTTTTCATACAGTCAATGTATATGATTGAAAACTTAAGAGAAGAAAAAGCTCACTTCTTGGACCAGTGGAATGCATATTTCAAGTTCACCTATTCACAGCCCAAGCTGGGGGGAAAAAAATGCTATGTGCACATATAAAAGGCAGAGACCAAGCAGGAGGACAGTAAGCTCTGCCACAGTAATCCACAGTATCCTCTTTGCCCCAGGCCATCCGCTGTTCACTTGTACCTTCTCAACATTCAGACATCAATCTCGGCAACTGAATCCATGTCTTTCCAAATCTTCTCTTCTGGCATCAGGATTGCTTTTGGCTTCATCTAAAGAAGACGGGGTGGGAGCTGGGCTCAGTGGATTTTTATATCCCTCTTTTAATAGAAAGTCTACTAAAATGTCACATCCTGAGTCCACATAAATCAAAGACTCTGACAGGTTTACTGCGGTCTGACAAAAGAATTAAAGCAAGCATCACTTTACCAACAAAGTTTATTTTTTTCAAAATTTGTCATAGAGGGGTGTTCGTGAATGAACAAATTAATTTTAACCAAGTTGTTCAAGGCAAGTCCAGGTGAAATCACTCGAGACGAGGCCAAGTCAAGCCTCTTTTAGGGGTTTTGGTTGAATATGAATTTGAAATGAAATGCTAAAATCAGACAGAGAATTGGAAGTACAGTCAGTAACTGCAGCCGTTTCTCTTAAATATTTTAATAAACAGTTTTACTCCTACTACAACTTGCAAGATAGAGTAACAATGGAGGATACTTGAGTACTGCAAAAATGCCATCCACCTGGTGGCAGCACACTTCACTTAGGGCTTTGCAGGCACCTAAACATTTAGTTTTGATCGACTTTCCAGACTTAGCTTTTCTCTGCCTTTAAATATTGCAGAAATCTATTCCTCGCAAAGCCCCAAAATGCAGCATGCTGCCACCCAGTGCTTCCCATTACTGTGGTACTTTGGTATCCTGTCTTTGGCTACAATAACAGTATTGTTTCAACTTTGCTCTTGACAAAATCAGTATCCATCCATCCATCCATCCATCCATTTTCTATACCCGCTATTTCCAGTTCAGGGTCACGGGGGTCTGCTGGAGCCTATCCCAGCTC
>JBAMYA010045809.1:0-11446 GCA_037176975.1 Arrhamphus sclerolepis | reverse complement strand
AACATGCAAACTCCACACAGAAAGGCCCCTGTGGAGGCTCGAACCAGGAGCCTTCTTGCTGTGAGGCAACAGTGCTGCCCATGTGTGTACATATCTTGTGTAATTGTGCTGCCTCAGTATTCTGTTTTCTATGTGCCTGACATGTTCAATTTGCTAAGTCAATATGGAGTGGGACGGCCTTGCTGTGGCCCCGTTTTTCTTGGTGCTGTCCTGGGCTTCCCAATGGTGGAGGTGGGCATTGGGGGGGTGGGCGATGGCCCCTGGGCCGCTGGTGCTTCTCTGGCCTTTCTGACCCTGTGTGGCGGGACTTGGCTGGCACAACGCAACCATGAGGGGGTATGAGACCACTTAAGGATGGTGGCAATGGTAGTAGCGAAAATAAAATTAATAAAAGGTAATTGTCATCAGTATCAGATGCATCACAACCCTCCTACTTAGACACAGACTGAACACTCAACACATATGCACACACATCGTACGCTAACTTTCTCTACTCTGCACGTACTCTGTTCATATCTGTTTTGTCTTATGTTTGTAGCTGTAATTATGACTGCACATTCACCACACCACAGACATCACTGTACTGCACATACTACAACCTCACTGTCTGGTCTCTTCGTCGTGTCCTTTAATGTCTCACTATTGGTGACTTAAGTCCTCTCTGACCGAACTAGGGTTTCAGGTGTTAATATAAAGTAGGATCAGACTGTCAAAGAGGGCTGGTGAAGGACACAATCACTCTCACTCATACTTACACACACACACAAAAAGAAAAATAAATCAGCTTTAATATTAAAATGCCTTTGTGATTTTACGTGGTTTAGCCAGATTATGGGATTAACCATTAATGTATGTGCAGATTAAAAAAAAAAAAGTTGGTTTTGAAGATAGTTCTTTAAACTTTTGTATGACAGCTGTACAATTCTAATGTAGATAATATTTTGTATCAGACTGTTTTTTTTTATTTAGAAAAGTCAGTTTTGGATCTCAGCAGCAGTGCTGCCCAGTCTTGACATCACTGGTACTAGTAATATTTTAGTCTTTTGGTTTAATTAGTAATCCTTGCCACACTGATCATTTTTTACTCTAGTCTTTCTGATTACCTGATATTGTTGTTTGCCACAGTAGTCTCTTTGCATGAGAGAGAAATACAGGTTTTTGTATTTGTAAAAAATCTAACTTTGGATCTAAGCTGTCTGGTTGCTCAGTCTGGTAAATTTTTATGGTAATTTTATTTATTTATTTATTTATTTGGCCTTAGTTTGTGATTTTTGCCACAATAGTCACTAGAGGTATTAATCTGCATAAAAGAAAAATACAAGTTTCCAGATATTTTTGTATCCGTAAGAAATGTGACTGGATCTTGAGTGATTGTTCAATCTGGATATTTTTTATGATGACTGATAAGTGACTAAAGGTATTATGTGATTCCAATGAAAAGTTTTCTAAGTGGAGCAGGTCTTTGACTTACATGAATGGTGCAACTTTGTTCAAAATATGTCATATTTGTAGGATATTAATCATGAATTTTATTTTTTCATGGTTTTTTGTTTTCAACCATTTATTTTAAATATTGTTGATACATGTTAATGTTAATCCATATCCAGCAAAGCAATAATGTAAAATAAAGAAAATGAGAACATTATCCAGTGTTCCCGTTGGCAGTCACATGACAAACATGATCTTGTGATGCACATTCATTGCTGTCTTGTTTTATTGCTTTTTCTTCCTCTCAGTTTCCCCGCGGGAGGCTGGTTCACACCCGCTTCTCCCACATTGGCACCATTGTGGTTTCAAAAGTTGTTGAGGACCCTGTATAAACCCTATAACCCTATAAGCTTTGATGCTATTCTTCCTCAGTATAAGATGACCCCCTGGTGTAGATGTGTTGAACAAATACCTGTGCTAAGAGAAAATACATGTGTAACTTGGAAAAGAAGTGCTGACTGCATGTGCTATAAGTGCTGTATGGCACGGCACACTCCACCAAGCCTTCAATTAAAGTTGTGCAGCAACAGAGGTCAGACGGTGGGAGTGACGCAGAAGGAGCACATAGGGATCTCATTACCTCAAATGCCTACTAAGAGCCATGGATGACTAGAGAGGATGGAGGCTGAGGATTTAACTAATAGCATCCTTCTCTATCCCAATGAGTGTCCATATTAGATCACTTAAAATGTGTATTGCTGCAACACTTTTTTTTTCCCGCAAGTATGATATCCGGTTTTTGTTTAGTTGAACCACTGTACGCTCCTTAATGGCTTTCTTTTTACCTCTGACTCTCAGTGCAAGACTTGTCTGAATAAGCTTTTCAATGCGAGTTAAGGCCAGAATTGCATGTTTTGCAGAAGCCATCCCTTATGTTTTGCCACTGTGAGCCAAGGAATGTGCAGGAAAGCATCAGTGTTGAAAGGCTACACAGTCAGGAATGTTTTCATGCAGCAGCGCTCTTCATGGGGTTTCAGTGGCTGAGTGGGAAGAGAGCTTTTGGCTGATTTGGGTGACGGCGAGGTTACTCCTACAAAGCATCTGTCTGCTCTGCAGGATTTCTCAAAGGAACTGGTTTGAGATAAAGTTTCACTACTGCCCTCCCCAAAATGAGTAGCAGTCTCACTGTTCTGCGTATATACACACACACATTCAGGTGTGAAAAATTCATCCCACCTGTAGTATACAGGGAAAAAAAAACAAAAAAAAACAAAAACAAAAAGGCATGACTCAGTTGTAGAAAAAATTTATTTTTAATTAGGGGTAGACTGATTATTGGCCAGGTGTTTCCCCTGCCATTGTATTAGCATATATACACAACAATCCACAAAATTCACGGTTCGGTTTGATACTTTAGTGTCACGGTTCGATATTTTTTCATTACAAAAAAAGAAAGATTTCCATGTCTTTTTTAACTTGCAATTTATTGAAATTAATTACAAACATTTGTTTAAACTCAAAACTACAGTTTTTAAATTAAACATTGCTGAAACAGCAAATAATAAATAAATAAATAAAATAAATGTATCTGATGTAGAAATCACCTTCATTCTGTGGAAAACATCAGGGTTCTAACTGTACAGGTGTTCTAATAACCATTAATTAACGTTACATCAACGTTAACTATCTTAGCCATTAACTCATCAGAAACACATTAGCCACCAAAGCATCTGTCAAAAGACTCTTATTTGAGTGGTTGTACAATAAATGGAAACATTCAGATAAATGTAAATGATACAAAGTAGCGGTAATATGCAGAAAGAGTTGCAGGTTTGTGTAGGAAATGTTTATGTGTTGCCTGGCAACAGTTTTCTTATTTTCAGTTGCGGAACTATTTGTGTTGGCGGAGCTAAATGAATGTATAAATGAACAAATAAGTCATTATCTCGTCCCTTATTATTGTTAACTAATAAAATGCGCTTATAGAACTGTATAATTGCAATATCACTCGAAGTCGTGCTGTTGTGCTGAATATCAGACTGGTGTGATTATGTGCAGCCTCGTGCCTACAACCAAATCACAGCAGTGCTGATATTCGACTTTGAGTGTGATATTGCTTAAATATTAGCACAAAACTGTGCTTCTCAGCTTTCAGAATCCATTGGAATTGTGTCAATAGTGCAAACAGTTGAAGAGTTACAGTAATTTGAAACGTCTTTCTGTTGTCAGCAACAGCTTGAATGTGAGAAGCGCAAAGTGGATCTGCGCTCAACAATGCAGCCAAGGCAGAGTAGTCGAGCACAGATCCACTGAGCTTTCAACACAGAGCACATCGTCAGAAGACAAGTTGATAAAATAAATTAAAATTCTGTATTGAACCGTTCGATACAGTGCTCTTGGTTCGGTACGCACATTTATCGAACAGTTCAGTACAGATACATGTATTGTTGCACCCCTACTACTTATATATTACTAATATGATGGCCACAAACTCGGCTGGATTCGTGAGAGATCACGAGTTTATCCCAAAGTTTTCTAGGCCACATGAAAGTTGCGCAGGAGTCTGCTCATTTATAGATGTAAATCATATCATGTATTGTTCTTTCTACAATTACACATTTACAAAGGATGAGTGGTATCAATTAAACACACTGTGTTATTTTTACTGCAGCTGGCGTCATTAAAAGAAACACACGAATATCATGATTGCTTTAAATGTTTGTGTCAGTGTTGTCATGCCGTCCATTAGCCCCCCCCAATTCAATCAGAATAAGTGTAAGATAACAGTTAGCATCCCAGGGCACTGACGAAACTCCATTGACCCTAATGTTGCTTTCACACCTACACCATTTGGTCCGCTTAAAGTGACTGGAGTCTGGAACACCTGCAAGTACAGTTTGTTTGGGCTGGTGTGAAGGCGGACCAGTTTAATTTGGTCCAGACTAAAGAACCGTACCGAGACCACCTTCGGGAGGTGGTTTCAATACGGTTCCATGTGGACTCCAGTTTGGTTCACTGCTGGTAAGAACGCTGCCTGGCATCGATTCGGACCTACTCTGGGATGTACATAGCTTTTTGGTCAACTGAAGCATCTGTAGCAAGCCAGGCAGTGTGTTTTTAGAAGCGCAAAATTTCTCCGCACAAGTTCGTTTTGGAGCCGGCGCTGGTGCTAGTGTTTTGCAACACGTCTTCTCTGCTCCAAAAACAGCCGCAGAGTGTTTTCATGCTGAATGCAAGATTCATAATAGAACAACAGCAGTTTTTGTGCTTGATGGACAAAGCAATGATCATAATATACAGCCGCAAACACTAACAGGAGAGCACAGTTCATCGTTAAGAAATAAACAAACAGCATAATGTTTTCTTCTGGGATTTTTCCCTCTTCACATGCTGCGCCAATAAGCTTTCATCTACGTCACCCAAAACACGGTATTTTATGAACAGCGTCGCCACATGAGTGGGGAGATATATAGCATCCACAGTTGTTGGTTCATTTGCAAAAACACTGGTGTGAATGTGAACCCAAATAGTTGAGAACTGCAACATTGTAACAGCTTTTGGGCCCAATCAAACCCTTTTAACGGACCAACAGGTGTGAAAGCACTCTTAGTCTACATCAGTTAGCCAAACTGAGCGACAACAGCGACAAACTCAGCGACAACAGGAATGAGGATGGATGGACAGATTCCCTTACAACATGAGCTAAGCTAATGCCGCTCGAACCAGGTTGGTGAACCAGGCTTTGTTTTTGAAAGAAAGTAAAGCAACAGCAGCTAGTGATTCAATTTAATTCAAATTTAAAAAATACATCACTAATCCGCAAAGGGAAATTCAGCATGTATGATGAAGTAATGATGAAGGTGAATATACAACACAAACCTGTACTCCAATATTGTTTTTCTATGACTGGCTGATAAAATATCGATTTGTCAGCTCCTAAAATCGATTTATGAGGAAAAAAAAAATCCATGTTTTCATCAAGTTGTGAATAAAATATGACTTCCGCACTGACTTTCTGATAGATGGAGTGAAAGAGCAACTTCGCTGTGAGGCACCGCTTCATTTCAGACAGTGACAGAGGCAGACGAGAGCTGGAGCGATCATCGCCAACAAAATGACAACGTTGCCAATGTTTGAAAGCACTTTGGCTTCCAAGTTAAAAGTGGGAGTAAAATCAACAACCATTTTCAAGCTTTGTTTCACTCCCGTGAAGTACTGTGGGAACACAACCAACTAACAAACAAGCATATTAGCACAGAGGCAGCCGCCCGAGACCTGTTGAGCCAAAGCAAACTAGTGGGCAACTGCCTAATGTCTACATCATCTCGTGCTCAGCGGATCACAGAGTCATTAGTTAATTTTATCTGTAAAGATTTGCGACCATATAGCGTAGTTGAAAACACCGCCTTTAGGTTGATGGTGCATAACTTAGAGCTGTGTTACAAGATGCCGCAACGCATCCACGTGGTCAATACAGATATGAAGAAGTAAAGGAGGCAGTAAAAACATCTCTTAGCTCTGTACGGAAAGTCACATTGACGTGTGACAGGTTGACATCAAAGAGCCACCAAGTCCTATGTTACCATCACATACCACCAAATCTCTCATGAGTGGGAGATAGTCACATGTTTTGCAGACTAGAGCATATTTTTATTTCAGTGTGTGCAACAATGCATTTTATTTTTGATATTTTTCCTGTGTTCAGTGGCACATTTGGCAATAAATTTCAGTCAGTCATCATTTTGTGTTACAAATTTGCAAATAAAATGGAACCGTTGTTTTGACTCAGCTTGTCCTCTGATCAGTATCCTCTGATGTACATGTACAGCAACCTGTGCTTTTGACTAAGTTAACAGTGTAAAGAATGTGATATATCACAATATTATAATATCATGACATATCGTGATACTATTGTAGCGTGAAGCATGTATCATGACACGTATTGTATCGTGAGGTCCTTGCCAATACACATCCCTACTCTGAGCTGCTACATGCTTACAAATCCTCCTGCTCTCAGGTCAGCAGGACAGCTGCTCCTGAATGTGCCTAAAACCAAGCATCAGAGGTGACTGTACTTCTGCAGCTCACCAAAAATGAGGATTGATCTGCCTTTGCTTGTTAGACAGGCTCCTTCCTTATCTGTTTTTAAGAGGAATGTTCTCTCTTTGGCATCACCCAAGATGTTGATTTTAAGCCCTTTTTTATTATTTATGTTGTTTTGTTTTATTCTTTTGTTTGCTAGGTTTTATTGTTTCTATTTTAGTAATGTTTTTAACTTATTTTATTTTTTATGTTTGGTGCAAGTTGTGCATTTGATGTTTTGTCTTCATTCTTCTGTATAGCACTTTGGTCCACTGTGGCTGTTTTTAAGCACTTCATGAATACAACTGGTGTGTTAGACTTAACGTATGGCAATAGTGAGAGCGACAATATTCCTGGTGCAAATGCAATTTTAATGTCAAAGCACTTCTGTATGCACAAAATATCTATAAAAGTTGCAATTTAAAAATTAAAATAAAATAAATGCAGTACAATGGCTGCAAATACAAAGTTGTTTCTTGAGAAAAGTTAAAGCTGTAAGCTTGTGACTAAAGATCACTGTCTATTTGCTTTTTAAATTTACTTCAAATTGCCTAGAGAATATTGTCCTTCATTTAAACTACATTAAAATTTCATTGTTCATAAAATTCCAAATCTCCACTAAACACCTTGCCTTGGGAAATGGTGCCCCCTAACTAAACATACGCTTACACATGCACTCATCACATGGATTTCACCTGAAAGAGGAACAGAGAGAACTTTTTGTACAGCTGTCAGCTGTTAGCAATCATTGAAAATTACACTTGCGACACAGAACAGAGTAAGTGATTTCACTCTAGATTTTGAGGTCCTACCAGTTACCTAAACTTTGCTTAAACTTTAAAAAGCTTTCTTGGACATTTGAATAATATGTAGCATGTAAAACATTGTTTCATGTCTTAAAGTTTTAAGTTTCAGAATAAATTAGCAAACAAGACAGGTTCGACTTTTTTTTCTCTTTTTCTCACTTCATTTATAAATCTGAATTAATTTATACAGAGCTCAAATGTTTTAAAAAATAAAACAACTAGATTTTCAGTTGCCAGAAAGCTCTCAAGCAAAGAAAAACCATACCCTGCAACGTACATTTGACCGCACAGCATCTCACTTCCTTGACAACCATGACTCATTTCCCTAACAACTCTGCAAGGACAGCTTTATAAAAGAGGAACCTGTAGCCACTGCACAGTCACAGATGGATGCTGTTTTCAAGGCAGCCACTGATTTTAAGTTGTCAGGACAAACTGATTCAGTTAGAATTGATCAACACAGATGAATAAAAAGCAAACATTTATCAGGGATTAATGTGAAAATTTTTTCATCCTTTGAGATAAGTGGTAGTGACCCTCAGAAGCTGTATACACAAACCCCATTCATGAAAATAATGATAGATGAGAAAGATCTCAGTGCAAACACTAAAAATTTGTGCTGCAACTATAGTCACTAAGAAGACATGATGCAGTACTTAATTCGCTATAACCCATATCGATTTGGGACTATGACACCTCTGGCTCAAAGATTTAAGTTTTTTCACTGGACTACAGCATCTCACATGTTGGACAGCAAACTCCCGTGGGACGGTCTCAGAAAGGAAGTAAATGTGTAGATGTATAAGACATATATAAGACAACAACCACAGAAAAAAAAAAGAGTAAGTGGGAGTGCCACATCACCCACCAGCCTGTGCAGGCCCCCCTTGTAAGGAGATTACAGTCTTCATACAGCATAGGTTAGAGTCCCAGCCTGTGGCCCTTTGGTGCGTCTTTCCCGTTTATCTCTGCAACCCTTCTGCTGTCAGGAAGACCACCACAACCAACAAATGACAGAAATGACTCAAAAGTACTCAAAAATCCCAGTTAAATCTATAAAATCAAGAATCAAAAGAACCAAATCACTTTGTTTGGGGTGGACTAATGCACTGTTAGATTCCACTCCTCTGAAATCTGGCCAGCACTGCTTCAGGAGCCTGGGCTACAATAATAAGTTGACGTAACTGTTAATACGTTATGGAAATTTGTCAACACAGAAATTTTAGCATTGTCCACTAGGAGTGAAATGTTCATTCGTTACTGTGATGTACTACTGGACGTACAGAGTGCAGTACAGCTTGTATGTAGCTCACTAAAAAAAAAAAGAAGAACATATGAATGCACGTATGAATGGTAACAAGGAAAACAGAGAGGGGCCGAGGGAGTAAAACATGCAAGAGATCCTAAATCCATAGTTATGAGTTGCATGCGTGAGCCACATTAAGCAGCTGACGTTTCTCTGTTATTGTAGAGAGGCACATGGATGGCATGATATAAATAATCAGTGAATAATCTTCTCAATAACTTATTGAGAAAACCAAGGAAAAAGGGATCATTTTTTGGTATCCATTACACATTTATTATGTAATGAACCCATTCCTTGGACAAGAACTGGACTATTTTCTGCTTTACCAAATATTTCTTGTCAGCAGCTGATCAAGCTCAGAAAAATATACTACTTTTACAGCAATTTTTAATATCTATAAGGCATCGATGAGAGACCAGCACTTACAATCGCTTCACCAAGGTGGATGTAATAAAGCTAACAAAGTTAAAATCTGTAAAATCAAGAATTTGTTACCAAAATTATCTCAGCTTTCACGCCATTTACACACAGGCTAAAAGCAATCACCTGTACAACAGATATTATATGCAGTAATTCCTTTTTAGAGGTATTTTATTTTTGCTCAAATTAATCTTAATCCATTCTCCTTGCAGGCAAAGCTTGTAAAATTCATTCAGATATTTTATTTCTGAATGAATCACTATGACTCATCCACAAGTCCAGCCTGAAAGTCCACTTGCTGTCAGTGTGACACATGACAAACCCGCTGGCTTACAATCAGCCATTAAGCTTTCTGCTCTCTGCTCACTGATCCTTTACTTCCTGAGCAGGACCATCAACTCATGCAGCTAATTAGATACCACCTCGTGGCAACAGATGCACTCTTTTGATTGCTTGCATTTGTTTCCTGGAATACACTCGGGTTCTATACAGTGTTAAACAGACCTCAGGGCCAATAGTGATAGAATGAATCCCTCTTCGACCATATGACGTGGTTCTGAACCCATAAAGGCTCCATATTAAGTCTTTGGGTTTGCATGGACGTTTACAGTCTGAGCCTTTTTCTCACAGGTCATAGAGCTCAAAATGGAAGTTAGAAATATTTCTTAAATGATCATTCCAAAAGGTGCCATACTAGCATATTTTTCTAATAGAAGCTGGACTGCTGATGGTTCTTTAGATTTGCTTTATGAAATATCTTTGGACTCTTCACTTCCAAGGTCTACATTCACCCTCTTCTCTATATGGTCCATAATGCTAGACACCTTCTCTACCTCCAACTGGGTATTTTTGCCTTGTTATCATCATTAAAGTAAAACGATTGCTTAAGTTGTTAAACTTGGACAAAACTGATATACTCAGAGTTTAAGAGAAAAAGCAGAAAGTCAGTGTAGTACATTTGTACATGTGCATGGATGAAACTGACACCATACCTCCAATATTTATTTGAATAAAAATGGAATTTCCATTTTCATTCAGCGCCTATTTATTAATATCTGCTCAACCGATTACAACTCAGCCTTCTTATTTGCAGTGAAAATAATACAACAGAAATGCACATGACACATGACTTCAAACTATCAATGGCAGAAATTGTGATATTTATTAATATTTCATTTTCTGCTTAGGCTTTCCAATGTTGCCTATGCTTTTGTCTTAGGTCCTCAAAAACAAATGTTTGAGATGGTTTCTGCTAAAACTGAGAGGGAATCCTAGAAAAAAATTATTCATTAACTAGCCAAGTACAATAGGTGACTTGTTGAGGCAGCAAAGTGCAGACATGCTTATGGCATGCAAACACTGAAACCTGTGAAAGAGAAAATGGATAAAAAACATATAACAATGTGGTGCACACACATACACAGAATGCACCCTTGAATAAAAAGAATCAATTTAGATTTTCTGTAAGAAAAGCAATGTCTAGTTACAGTCTTTGTATCATAGACCTTTCGACTACACATACAGCAAATTCCTCTTCCTGTTCAGTGTCCTTGGTTACTAATGTCTTTCACAGGTAAGTTTTTTTTTTTCCATTTCTGCAGTCACTTCTGAAAACTCAACCAGTTTCAATGGCACTTCTCCAGATGCTCTCACAAGCATTACATAATGTCCTTGAACAACAACAAGCACAATACACTGAAAATGAAATGGGGTGAAAGAGAGAGCAAGACACCCACACATCTGCACACCATCCACACTCAAACAAGCATTCATTGGATGCTGGCTGCAAGGCATTTCAACATAGCATCTGAACAAGAAGTTTGAGACGCAAGGTTATTTCACATGAAAAAGCATTTTATCAGCAACATGTTATTTTATAAAACTAAATTATAGGACTATTAAGTATGATTCAGAAGTCTTAATATTTGATTAAATGTGGCTTTTTGGTTATAAATAAATTATTGTGTCTAGATGTATCCAAATACATTTGAATCACAAAAAGCTGAAGGCTGATTGTTACGAGTGTTTTGACAAAAAGAGCAGTGGGTGGGGAAGTAGCCCAGAAGATGGAACAATTTAATAAGTAGGGTGAAGAGGCATTTCTCTAATGGCAGTGCAAAGTGTCCCATCTCAGCTGCACCGATCAGACAGTAAATGTACAGGCTTTCTGTGGCCCCTAAGGAACTTTCCTGAGCAAGAGACATTAGCAGGTTTCAACAAATATTTCAGGAATTGAAAGCTGGGCTTTCAGGGGAGAGAGGGATAAAATTTACAGGCGGATAAATCAAAATATCATCCAACAGATCTTGTCTACACATACACATTAAAATAAAGAATTAAAAAAAAAAAAAAAAAAAAAGGGTTTTATTAGAATCCTCCCCCCCCCCTTTTCCCCTTCTCCACT
>JBAMYA010045808.1:0-11449 GCA_037176975.1 Arrhamphus sclerolepis | reverse complement strand
ATTTTATGTTGTTTTAAAGTCCTACGTGACCAACCCCTGCATAAGATCCTTAAATTCAGAAAAGTCTTGAGGAATCTACTTCCTTAATCCATTTCTCTGACAGAAAATCTCTTAAATTCAATCTCATGAATAAAATGAAACCATCAAAAAATATTAAATCATGTAAGAATAGAATTTAAATTACTTTCTTTATGTTAAGTCTTAGTTTTCCTTCTTTGAATTTAGAAAGAGCAAAGATAGCTGGAATTTACTCTAAATCAAGCTAATATGGCTTGGTCAAGCCTTGAATGCCTCTATGCACTATAGTGGTTCACAGTGAAGCATGGAGCTGCAGGGATGAGAATCAGAACCTCCAAATCTGAGACGGGTTCTTCTCTGTAGGAAAGTGTTGAATGCCCTGTTCGGGTTTGGGATGGGGCATTCCCTTAAATGGAAGAGCTTAAGTACCTTAGGGTCTTATTCACAAGTGAGGGAAGAATGGAGTGGGAGATTGACAGATCAGTCTGCCACCTAGAGTAATGGGCACTCTGTATTGATCTGTTGTGGTGAAGAGAAATTTAAACCAAAAGGCAAGACTCTGTTTACCTGTTGATTTACATTTCGACCCTTAACTATAGTCAACAATTACAGGTGGCGTATAAAAGAAGAGAACACAGACACAGCTGACTGATATTAATTTCCTGTAGAGAGTGACTGGAGTCTCCCACTCATTTAAGGTTATGGAGAGTCCAGCCACTACATACAGGAAGTTATGTAATTTGGGAGGAACTTAGAGTAGAGTTGCTGCTCCTTCACATTAAGAGGAGTCAGGCTGAGGGGGTTTGGGCATCTGGTCAGGATGCCTCTCCAGGGAGGTGTTCTGGGCACATCCAATCAGGGAGACCTTGGACACACTGGAGGGATTTTATGTCTTGGCTAGCTTGGGAATGTTTTGGTATTCCCCAGGAGAAGCAAGAGAAAGTGGTTGTAAAGAGGGAAGTGTGGATTTCTTTGCTGAGGCTGCTGCCTACCCAAACTCAGTTAAGCTGAAGCTCATGATGCATGCATGTGCAGGTGATGCTGATTTAACACTTATTCAAGTAAAGGACATATTGAGTATTTTATGTCAACACTGCAAATAAAATTAGATTTTGTTTACCTTAGAGATCATTGTTGTTTACCAGAAGCCCACTCCATCGGTAGCTGGCCATGCAAGAAAAAACATAACATACAGTTCAATACATAACAAATAAGTAAATGGAATTTATTATTTATGTATATGATCTTTTTACAGTTTAAACTGAATGGTACTTGATAAACTATACCTCTTGACAAGTAGTGGATATCTGGACATCGCATGGTCCATCAGCACCATCGAGCTGGGTGGAAATGAGCAAATTTGTTAAAAGAAAATAAATTTGAAAAAACAAGTGTTGCAAATGAAATTTAAACTGAGTGGTACTGTGTAACCCTTACCGCAAAAATGTGTTTTTCGAGATCACGACCATCTGCTTTGGTGTACAGGATGGAAATCTGTAAATATATTCGACATATGAGTTAGCTTTGACGATGTAAGTTAGAATTGAATGATAATGTTTCATCATTAGTTCTTGAATATCGAGATATTCATCTGCAACCTTCAACTTGATTGAAATCTGTAATTTAATTTTGTTGTAAAATTTCAACTGAATGAAGAAATAAATTTGGCAAACGTTATAGAGGCTCTACACTCCTCACAATCTAATGATAGATGGGTTGGTTTAACTCCTGAATGTTGCTTTAAGTATTAATGTAGATAGGGCTCCTACTACAGATAAGCCAAACAATGGTAATTGCAGCTTTGTAAGCAGACAGAAAGTGTATAAAAAGGACCATTTGTACAGATGGTACCTCACATGACATCTTAATGTACAAGTGGACTGCTGAGGGCGCCCCACACTTCAACTCTGAGCTGCGATATTCGAGTCCTTTACATTCCTTCACTTTTCATGTTAAAACGTCTGTTTTGTCACAGATATCAAAGAATGGATCCAGTTCTCATCATTTTGTGTGTACTAACAGTGTTTTATGCAACCTTTGGTAATCATGCAAGACAGAACAAAACATACAGCTAAATATATAACAAATAAGCATGTGGAATTTATCATTTATGTACATGATCTTTTTACAGTTTGAACTGAATGGTACTGTATAAACTTTACCTCTCGAAGAAAAGTGGATATCTGGATATTCAAACGTCCATCATCATCCAACTAGGTTGAAATGAGCAAATTTGTTAAAAGAAAATAAATGAATAGAAATAAAAGAAGAGTTATCTGTGTAGTTGAATGGTACTGTGTAATCCTGACCTGAAATACTTTCTTTTGGACATCTGCTTTGGCAAGGTAGATGGAAATCTGTAAATTTATTAGATATGTGAGTTAACTTTGACTATCCGAGTTAGAATTGAATGGTAATGTATAATCATTAGCTCTTGAACATCAAAGTATCATCCTGCATCCTTAAACTCGATTTAAATCTGTAAATTGATTTAAAAAAAATGTTATCTTTGTAAAAGTTGAATTGAATGAAGAAATTACTTTGGCAGAACATTGTAGAAGCGCTACGCTCCTTTCCATCTTACAATAGAAAGGGATGGTTTAATTCCTGAACATTCCTTTTAGTGATAATGTGAATAGGGTTCCTACTACAGACACACCAAAGAACTGGAGCTTTGTATGGGTACAAAAAGTGTAGAAAAAGGACCACTTGTACAGGTAGTAACTTACATAACATCTTCCTGTCACCATCAACCTGTTTTAATTTTGTACAAGTGGTCCTGAAGCCCCCAACTGTGAGCTGTTGTCTGCAGGTCCTTTATATTCCTTTACTTTCCATGTTAAAGCCCCTGTTTAGTCATAAATATCTAAGAACTGGTCCAGTTCTCATGATTTTGAGTACTATTTTATGCAACATTTGATCATCATGCCAGAAAGAACAAAACATACAGTTCAATACATACAAAATAAACATGTGAAATTTATAATTTATGTACATAATCTTTTTGCAGTTTGGAAGGAACTGCAGTGCATAAACTTTACCTCTCTACCAGAGCGTGGTGTCACAACATCCAAAGAAACAACACGATCCAACTGGGTAGAAATGAGCAAATTTGTTAAAAGAAAATATAATTAAAAAACAAAAATTTGTCAGTGCAATTTTAGCAGAATGGTACAGTGTAACCCTTACCGGAATGACTTTCTTTTGGACATCAAAACCACCTGCTTTGGCAATCGGGATGGAAATCTGTAAATTTATTAGATATATGAGTTATATTTGACTATGCGAGCTAAAACTGAATGGTAATGTTTAATCATTAGCTCTTGAATATCAAAGTATCCATCTGCATTCTTCAACTTGATTGAAATCTGTAATAAAAAAATGTTATCTTTGAATAAAGAAATTATTTGGTAAACTTTGTGGAAGTGCTACATTTCTCACCATCTAATAAAAGATGAGACTCGTTTAATTCCTGAATATTCCTTTAAGTGATAGTGTGAATAGGGCTCTTACTGCAGAGAAACCAAAGATCAGTAATTACAACTTTGTGTACCGAAACATGACCATTAGTACAGGTAGTGTAATGTACAGTCGCCATCAGTTTGTTTTAAATTTGTACGAGTGGACTGCAGAAGTTAAACTGTGAGCTGTTGTGTGTGGTTCAAACATTCCTTTACTTTTCATGTTAAAATATTTGGTTTCTCATAATTATCATAGAACCTATCCAGTTCTTCGAAATTTGTATGTATTCACAGTATTTTACGCAAACTTTGGTATAATCATGCAAGAAAAAAAAACATAGTATACACTTCAATACAAATAAGCATGTGGAATGTATAAACATTACCTCTTGACGAGAAATGGATATCTGCATATCCAAAGGTCTATTGGCATCATCCAACTGTGTGGAAATGAGCAAATTTGTTAAAAGAAAAGAAATAAATAGAAGTAAAAGTTGAGTTGTCTGTGAAATTTGGACTGAATGATACTGTGCAACCCTTACCGGAGATACTTCCTTTTGCCCGTTTGCTTTGGTGGAGATGATGTAAGTCTATAAATGTAATCGATATATGAGTCATCACGTATGTCTCTATGTAAGTTAAAATTGAATGGTAATAATCATTAGCTGTTGGATATCAACGTATCCTGCTTGCCCTTCGATCAAATGTGATCGAGTGTGGGAAAAAAACATTCAAACTCAACTCCGACAGGCGAATGACAAAGCTTCTAGATTTGAGGCAGCAGGGATAACCACCCTGCTGACTGCCCTCATTTTTCAAACAACTTAAACCACAAACATTTGAAACTACCAAACTGCAAGTGGACGTTACATTAAAAGGAATCTCAATGTGCTGACGCTGCTAACAATGCTGACGCCGCTTACGAAGACACAATTCCTCGTTTCAGTCCACACTCGTTTTATCAAACTACAATATACATGGTTATTTTACCAGATATGTTACTGCTACAATCATCTGACAGGAAATATTAACTTACTTTATCCATTTCTCTCCAAAAAAGAAAAGTTGAGGACACTATGTAATTTAACTGTATGTAACTTGAAAATGGCGTTCTAACGTTGTACGCATTGCGTGACGCTGAACGGTCGAGAACACGTGGCAAAACCACGCCCTTGCGATACTGTGATGCTTTCATTCCTGTTGGACAATTAATTGTCTTGTTTCTTTCTTCTTACGTATTACTTATGGTTCAGGATAAGGAGAAGTTAATGGATGAATGGTTTGATACCATTTTACTCATCTACACCAGTAGCCTGCAGTAATGGGATTTTGGATTTTATCATGCAAGGAACATAACATAAAAAGTTTTTTTTTTCTAATAAACTCTAAGAAAGCACAAAATTGTTGACAATTTTTCATTGTTGGCAATGATGGATAATACTTATTGTGAAAAATCTTATTAGTAGTAGTCCTGATTGTATGTAATGTAATGTAATCCATTACTACCTAACCTAACAGCCATAATAAATACAAGCATTCCTAAAAAGCCAAGGAGCATAAAAGCACAGTAAGAGTATAAAAATCTGAATAAAATGGGGAAAAAATCCAGTCTGATCTTCTATTAGCCATCCTTCCACTGCAATATACTAGTATCCATTATAGCCACTTATTCCTGTTAACAGTTAAAGGGATCACTGGAGCTGGTAGCTGGTAGTGCAGTTGCCTCTCAGCTAGAAGGTCCAAGGTTCAGTTCTACCTGGGGACACTGTGGGTGCTAGGGTGTCATCAGGTGGATTGTTTGGAGTTCAAAGTTTGGGTAGCTGCTCTCGAAATTCAAAATGCTTCCCCTGACAAACTGGGCCGCCCAAGTAGGCAGGGGAGGCTGGCTGGAATCCCTGTCCAGCTGGGAAAGCCGTCATGTTGGGTGGGGCCTCAGTAACTCAAGTCTGATCATACAAGTCTCCCTCTGGTGGAGAGAGACTTGGGTTACTGAGTTCAGGGATCATTCAAGTCTCCCTCTGGTGGAGGGAAACTGCAATTAAGTAGTGAGCACATAAAAGTGAAAATATACAAAATCATGGTTTTAAAAAATATGTACCCACTTAAGAATCACCTGATGAATCTGAATTGTTTGGAGAAAACTCACCTTCTTACTGTGAGTTGAGACTCCATTTATTTGTGAATAGATGTTTCAACTACATAAAATTAACTATACACATAACTACTATATGAAATAGAGGCCTTACAATAAAAAAAAAATTCTCTCATTCAATATAATTCATTGTTTGACAATGACTGTAAGTAATAAAAAAGTAACCATTTGGACTTGTTTAAAATAACTAACTTTCCAAAATGTCCCTGAATAGTTCATATACTCTTATGATACTGAAATGAAATATGTTGTGAATGAAACAAATGCACTGCGATGGACTGGCGACCTGTCCAGGGTGACCCCCGTGACCCTGAACAGGAAATAGCGGGTATAGAAAATGGTTGGATGGATGGATGGATGAAACAAATGCATAAAATTTAGCTTGTTTAAATTTTGACAGCACACCAACAAAACTTCATACAGACCTTAAATACTTCTGTTGTTCATATTGATCCATGATCCATTTGAAGTGAGAAAAAACTACAATCCTCAGTCCTCAGATTCCTGTTTCAAAGATAATTTCATAGCCAAAGAAGAGACCAACTCTTAGCCAAGTGTTAAAAAACACAAAACAAACAAACTTAAAGTCATTGCAATAGTGCCATAATGGAGATGAGAAAGGTTCCATTGTGAAGATCAGAAACCAGTCTGTGATTTGTTTTCCAGTTGCTTAAATATGCAAGAGGAAGAGGGGAGGAGCAGGCTTTGTTTAGAGTTACAACTAAGCTCTAGGGTATGGATTGTACATTTTAGATGATCAGGGTTGTTCATATATTTTTCTTAATCTTATACTCCTTTAAATAATCTTTGATCAAATAAAGTGTATATATTAGCCTCTGAAAATCATTTCAATTTACTTCCTTAGATAAAACAAATATGTAAAAATATGTAAAAATAAAAAAATAAAAATCAAGTAGCAGAAAGCCTGTTTAGGACCTGCAAAACTGTTTTTACATTTTTTTTTAAATATTTATGATGAACTAAAGAGAACTTCTGTAAAATCACCAACACTCTTTTTTCCACAGTGAGCAATGAGCATGTAATTTCTATAGGGTCAGCAGTCCAGTCTCTAAAGATTCAGTTATTTTCAATTCTAAATAGTTTGCCATCTAGACAAGTTATTTATCAAAATGGGGAAATAGGGGTTTCCACAGATAATTTTCTATGGGAAATCAAAGTATAACTGACACTGCATTTCTTATGTGAAATGTTATGCCCAAGCGGAGGGCATCTCAGACATAACATGAGTTGTCTGTTGGCTCCCCATTTCCCACCAGTCCCAAGTCGCCACAAACAAGCCGTGGTTAGGAAAATGAAGTGGTATTTATTGATAACAGAAGGAAAACTGACTTCAGGTTGGACCAAGGCCAAAATAACAAACAAAATAAGCCTATCTTGAAATTAACCCAAAATGACCTGTCCAGAAACAAAAGACGAACACTTACCTACCTAACTACAAAAACAGGAGAAAAGAAGCAACTTAAATGGCAGTCCACCCCTACTGTGCAAATAATCGAAATGTACAGAAACTGGTTTGTTGGGACAGGCGGGTCATGAGGCATGTGCAGACTCTCCCTTCCTCCGCAGTCCTGCTGTTTATATAGTCTTCAGTCTCCTGCCACAGCCAATCACACGGCAGCTGCTGGACCGCCACACCAATCACACGGCGGAGATGGCCCATGCTGATTTGCACACTGAAAAAAAAAAAAAAACATACCAGCAACACATGCATCCACACCACACCTCAGCCATAACACATATTACATTATGGATATTGTATGGGAGGTACTCTAGAAAGCTGAATAATAAAAAATTATTCCAAAGTAGTAACTGGGTATTTTTCACAAACTGCATACTGTACAATTGTTTGTGTTCTGTATACTATTTTCTTCCATGTACTTTTTATTTTGGCAAAATCACAAGGTATTTGTGGTCATAGTAGGACCATAGAACCATTGCATCTCTCTGTTCTTTATTATTTGAAAAGTGATAATACCAGAAATATCAGTTGAGAAGTGCATGCAGAAAGAATGATCATAATCTGGGATTAATTGCCCAGGGCTGGGCAGGTCACTACATGGATATGTCAGCAAGGAATGATTTTATGTTAAGTGGTTTTATTGGACCAGCACTTGGTAGGCTGCTTAGACCATGGAAGTAATTTGCAAAAGGTAAAACAGGTTTCTTTGTTATCTGCAGTCTGGTTTATTGGTGAAAAGATCACAGTTGGTTACTAAACCTTTAGGCAAACCTTTAGGGTTTACAACCTTGATTATGCTAATATCTATGGGGGGCTGGCCAGGCTGGATGGTTCTTGTTGGGCCTGGGGGGGGAATTCAATGCACTAGTGGAGGTATGATGCATGACGCTGGACCAATACTACCACCACCATTACTGTTATACATCTCGTAGTACTGGAAGTGGTCACTGGTTGATGTTGTTTTAGGTCAACATCACCGCTTTATGTCAGGCTGCTGGCACTAATCATTGATAGACATGCAGACAATTGTTGAAAAATAAAAAAAAGAGGGAGAGACCACAAGCAATGAATAAATCCTGATTTAAAAAGAAAAAAAAGGTCACATTGCGTCTGCTGTCAGCCCTTAGGCAGCCCAGGAGATATTGCATCTGCTTCCTGTCATTTCCCAAACCAGTGGCGAGAGATTCAGCAAGTAAACATCAAAAGTCTGTCAGAGGAGCCAGAACCTCCAGAAAGCACCATCTGTGCTCATTTTTTTATAGTTTCCCTATTATTATTCCACATGAGTTGTTATTATAAAAATATATTCACAGTACTGTGAAGCTCTGCAAAACCATTCAAAGTTTCAAAACATAATTCAAATCAGATCAATACTTTACACTTTCTCCACTTTGATAAATTCCACTGATTCATGTAGACAATAAAAACACTAGACACATGATGTCACTACCATGATTATAACATGATCTCTTTCTCACAATTACATAAATACAGGAGAAAAATAAAAGTTTTGCAAGTTTTATTGCATAATAAAGCATGCAATTAATTCTATGGCTGTGGGGGTCTGGTCTGAATTGCACAGTATCACATTAAGTCACAGAATGGTAAGGTCAGATAAATGGTATTTCCTGAATGAAAGGTTGGAAGAACCAATCCCACTTGTTAATGGGGATTTGCAGTTAATAAAATGTGCTTTTAGGGACCCAGGAAATCAGAAGCTTAGCCAAAGCTACGGGGAGGAATTAGCACAAAATAAATGGAGAACACACAACCCACAGCAGAAAGGAGAAACTTTGTTTTGCAAAGATAGTAGATCTGAAATACTCTGTTTATATCATGAAACTGCATCTAATTCTGTAAACTTTCATATCTACCCAAGGATGTCAAACAGGTAATTTGGGGACATTTTATTCTCCTTCTCTGTCTTCATGTTTCAGACAGCCAGCTTGAGAATTTGACAGAATAACAATTGGGACTTTTCCTCTAATTGCAAAGTTTGATTCAGTTCTAATTATTTTCCAGGAGGAACCTTAAGTACAAACAGGCACACCCATAAAAAGATATTTTTTGTATGTATGTGTGTTTTCGCTCTCGTTAATATGTCTGCAGTTTTTGCACCAAAGTGGTGCTTCGGAAAAATAAAGAATCTGTGGCTGCAGTCTCTTAGCTGCAGCGACCCAGCTCATCTGACTGGCCTGTGCAGCCTGTATTGACATCATTGAAAATGAAATTAGTAAAAGTGGGTGCCGCTTCTCACACAAAAAGGCAATGAATCTCACGCTCAGTGCATGTGAATTAGCAGTCCTGATCAATACTGGCTGTTTGTATTTACAAAAGGTGTCATCAAACAGAGTTGAGAACAAGGTTTATCGAACATTATAGTCTCAGCTGCTAATGTTGCTGAGCAAAAGGTTTTTATTATCAATTACTCTCATGTTTCTAACATTATTGAAAGAAACATAAGGTACCGTAGTATTACTTTCACCAGCATGAAGTTTTTTGGTTCAAATAACTAAAGCAAAATTCCTCCAATATTTGAATAGATATCATCAATAATAAATAAAGCAAAGTCTGGGTAAGACGCCTCTGATGCTGACTTTCTCTTTCACACATATAGCAACTCTCGAGGATATTTGTGAGACAGCATGTGTGAAAATAGAGTCAACCAATTGGAGTTTTTCACATAATTAAATGTGTAAATTAAATTAGTAGTAATTTTGTACTGCACAGAGGACTCTGAGTGGCTCCTCTAAACCTTCAACCGCTCTTCCCTTGGCACTTCCTCAAGTTACTGGTTGGTTTGGTTCCATTTGGCTTGTATTTGGGGGTGTGACGACTCCTCCACCTGCACACTAGGTGGCGTTGTTTGTTTCTTTGGTCTCTTTGTCTTGCAAAGAGTCATCACTGTGAGGAGATGCACCTGGGCCCAGTGTGTACTCTTCCCTTTAAAAGAGTCCATCTGCGAGGCTGAAAGGGGGCTGCTCTCTTTTGAGGGCTCCTCTGCTGCTGTCAGGTTGTTGCTTGGTTTCAGTTCTGAGTTCTCTGCTGGCATTCTGGGGCCTGCTGACGGGCTGTCGGCCCAGTTGGAAGTGCCTGCAGCTGGCAGATCACTTTGTTCGTATTGATGCTGGAATTTATTTTTTTATCTTTTAAAATAAACTTTTTCACACCTTGTGCCACCTCCCTCATTTTTGTCACAGCCTTTTAGCCGTGCTTGTGACAAAGGAAAAAAGCTTGTTGATATCTATGAAGGTAGATTTTTGTCTTTATTATTCAATCAAAAAAAAAGTTGCTTCAACCAAAAAATATATTTTTAATAATAAAACATTTGCTTCAATAAAGAAACAAACATTTTCAATTAAAAATTTTGTGTTTGAATGCAAAAAAAAAAATTTTTTTATTTGATTGAAAATGTTTTCTTTGATTGAAGTGTTTTTTAATTGAAAATACTTTTTTTTGATTGAAGTAATCTTTTATTGTGTTTGGGCCATATAATGGGTAGGACATTTTTGTCTTTATTATTCAATTCCAAAAGGTTGCTTCAATCAAAAGTAATATCTTCAAAGAAAACCTCTGTTCAAATGCAAAATTGAAAAAATTATATATATTGATTTTTTTTTTCGATTGAAGTTGAAAAAAGTTTTGAAATCTTTTTTTTTTTCTCCTCATTTGAAGCATAAAAGGTTTTGAAGTCTTTTTTATTTTTTTATTTTTTATTTTTTTTACACCATCCCGCGGTGGGCGGATGCTTTCCCATTTGTCAGACTTGTTTGAGTAACAAGTGTCTCAAGTCATGGCTGCCAGCGAGCAGAGGAGCTCCAGAAACCTACAGCGGCCACCATGCTTAGTTTGGTTAGTTTTGCCCCACACAAGTCATGATCTGAAGAAGTGTGTACATCAGAGGCCTCCAACTGATCCTTGAAGGTGTTGGTGTTGCTGCAGGTTTTTGTTCCAACCATTGCAGCAGCACTGCTGACTTGTTTCATTCAATCAGCTGAACTGTCTTCATGCACATGATGGTCGCCTCACGACACGGGCGTCCGAGAAGGCCGGCAACGGTGCTCTCCGGCGATGCGGCCGCCGTCTTGGGGGCTTCCCCCGGTGCGCCAGCGATCTCAGGGGTTCGACCCAGGACGGATGTTGACCAGGTATCGAAACAATGGACCCCAACCTGGGGTGATCGCTGGCAAAGAAGTGTGTACATGGACGTGATGATGTAAGTGATGTAAGTTTCTGGAGCTCCTCTACTCCTCCACTACACCTCGGCTCGCTGGCAGCCATGACTTGCTTGTCAGAAAGACGTCGTTGGTGTAGACACTTGTCACTCAAACATGTCTG
>JBAMYA010045807.1:0-11449 GCA_037176975.1 Arrhamphus sclerolepis | reverse complement strand
ATATATATACACATATACAACATACATATACACACACACATATATATATATATACGTATATATATATATATATATATATATATATATATATATATATATATATGTATGTATGTGTGTCATTTCTATTGCTTGTATGGTTAACAATAATAGTTTGTCTCTCCCTTCTTTTGATTCTTGACATATTCCTTCAGAAAATTCTCCTAAACACTCCTCCTGAAAGGGGAAATTAATGACTGTTTCACATTTTCCGTTCTTTAATGAGGGCTGAGCATGAGGCATGAAACTATGACAACCAGACATAGTGTTGTCTCCAACATTTATTGGGTAAAAATGTGTAAATGACAGATGCTAGACCAGCCTTTGTGCTCCAGATCAGGCTCTCCCTTGTCCTAAATGAAGATAAACCCTTTTCAACAGAGTCATGACCCATATCAGTTGTTCTGCTTTCTGCAACAGGCATGAAGACACTCGGGATCAATGGATCTACAGTAATTAGCTATGACTCAACCAGACCGAGGGTATCATCTTTGTGTTCTTGTGCTGGAGATTTTCTATCTGCATCCCACTGGCTGTGCTAGAAATAGCTGGAACGGAACAACCACGCACTTGCAAGACAGTCTTTCATGTCCATGTCTACTTCAAAACGAACTCTCCCAAATGGCTTGGTGAACAAGCAAGCGCTGGTGTAATGAATTCACGATATACTGACCTGATATTGTATCAGAGAAAGTGATGAAACACAGCACAGAAATGCTTATATCTGCCACTCACACTGCAGATGAGTCAACCATGCATAAGTCTAGAACATATAATTCAAAAAGTACATGAGTTTTTCATCCTCTTATTGCCAAAAGGATTACAGTATTTCTGCAAAGATTGACTGTTTTGACAGCGCGTTCAGGTAGGTATCCCTCCTGCAACTGACAACTTACAGCATCGGAACGTGAAATGAATTCAGACCATCTGGTGCTCCAAGCCAGATTATGTGAACAACAGAGATGACTTGCAAACACAGACTGACACACATCTGTTTTTAGTTGAAGAGCCGAAGCACCAGCGAAGAAGTCATCACGAAATGATCAGGCGATAAGTTTGTCAGCTGTCAGATTCTGATGCAGGTTTCAGACATCGTCAGATATTACTGTTTACAAATGAAACTCAGCTCCTCTGAGACTCCCGAGGGATCTATCACAGAGGCTTAAAAGAACTGGTTTATCTCAGATAAGACTTCAGATCCTGAAGTCCCTTTCCTTTACAAAACAGAGTGATGTGGTTGTGAAGAAATAGCCTTTTAGGATGCAGACAATCATGTGATGAAAACTGTTACTGAGCTGTGTCGTGAGAAACGTAGGAGTGTGTCCTGTGTGTCTTCAGCCTCACCCATAATAGGAAATAAAGTCTGTGGCCACTGTCCTTTAAATCACCATCTTGTGAGAACATCAGGCTTCTGAAAGCAGAACACTGAGCCACATTAGAAACGCTCTGCTGCATGTCAGGGTGAAGGGATCAGTCTGAACAATGCTGGGAATCTGGGAGCAAAAGTAGCTTTGCTTATTTTTTTATGTCTTACATCAGCACGATGAGGCACCATGACGTGTCACTGGGTTAGCCACAGTTTATACAGCCACTTCTGGTCATGTTTATCTACTATTACAGGTTCATTTGATTTTCTAGAAGGACAACGCACACTTTCATGTGCACTTGCACAGTTTTTGCAGATCCTTGCTGCAAGAACAGCTTCCTTCAGCTCCGTGTCTGTTTCCACAATATCAATGACATTAAAGCAAGACATCGGAAGTTGAAACCCCCAACGAAAAAGTCTTTAAGATTATTTTAGCACTAGTTCAACTTATAACAAGACAAATCACACATCCACCAATACCTGTTGCGAATGATGGGAATGAGCAGGTCTTGAAGACGACTGGAACACACCCAACTCAGTTCAGCTTACGATAGCCTGTTGCTAATTAATATTACTTATAAATTCTGATCAAATCTGTCCAAACATCCTCATTTAAAATGTCAATACTAAGGTGACACCCGAAATGAGTGTGAGCAGAACTGAAACGAAGAGCTCTGCTGGGACCATCATCGCTCGATGGTTACAGTCTCAGGGGTCGAGCAGGTCTACCAATGTAGGTCTGTAGATCACGAGCAAAGTGACTGCAGGTTCCAGCGAACCGCCTCGACTTCTCATTTCAGCTCTGGCAGCGCTGATTTCGGATGTCGGTTAGTGGTCCAGTTAGTGAACGTGGAGAGGTCCTGGAATAATCAGAGGGAAAGGTCACTCAACCAAAGGACCCAGTTACTGCAGGAGGTAGAAACTGATAAGCTAGAGACAGTCCAAATGATGTCCTCTGGTTAGCTCTGGCGAGCAGCACCCAGCGGGGGGTGAAGATAGTTGATGGAGCCCACCCCTAGTGGTCTCCTGACCTGGAAGATTTTTGCTCCTCATATAAAAAGAATCGAACACATCTCATGGGACTTCCCCCATGGGTTTGGATGGTATGGAGGCTGAACTGTGGAAGCTTAGCAGAAGCTGTCTCTGCCTAACTAAAGTTAATCCAAAATTAGGCAAACAGGCAGAACAAACACGCATCATAATTGGCTGGAATACACCAACTTAACTTTATTTGCCTTAAATAGAAATAAGCAAGTACATGAATGATGGATGGGCATGTCTGTAATTATGTCAGAGTTGACATCCCATGTACGCCAACAGTCTTCAGCTGTCATTCATAACACACCGCACCCAACTCACACGTCCCCTCTTGCAAGTGGTGAGCTCACAAGAAGGCGTACCCACACCACTTGTTTGGGGTGAGTCTGGCCGTGCACCATGGGAAAAAGTCCGGCCACCACACACTCAATGTTGAGCTCCTCCTCCTGGCCTGGTAATTAACAATTAGGCAAAGAATACGTGACTCCTTGGTTTCTGTTGTCCATGTTTGTCTGGAATTGCTCTTAGTCTGGCCCGTCCCCCAGGACCAATGCCTTAGGAGACCAAATAGCTACTGAAAACATAACTCCTGGGATCATTTGGTCACACAAACCTCTCTACCACGATTAGGTGGTGATTCTAAAGGGGTCGATCAATGTTCTCAGCTTCACCTGTGGTCATGAACTGTGGATAATTCAGTTCAATTTATTTATTAATAAATTAATAACTGAAAGAATAAGGTAGAAATAAATTTGAGTGTATTTCAGGATCTAAACGCAGTGTCATCACGTCATTAGCAGGTAGCTGCTAAAATGCTAATTCACTAATGACTCTAAAGTTAGCGTTGTCATAGTGGTGTTGGCGTGCTTTGAAAAGAAAAGAAAAAAAAATCAAGAAAAAGAAGTGTCTTTCGTCTTTTTTGAGCTTCACATTTTTCTTCCTGTTTCTCCGTTGTATGTGGTGCTGTTGTTGCTAGGCTACTGTGCTGTGTAGATGCTGATGATTACATTATGTCATGGTGCGTTCCTATTGGTCGGTTAGCTGACAGAGATCGTACAGGCAGCGACAGGCCGCCATCCCTCCAGATTCCTGACACTGCTGATCTCCTCAGCCGTCTTTGGTCGTCCATCTTTGCTCCTGTCTCATTGTGAGATCTACCACCACCGTTGTTGAGTTACGATGGCCGAGTTTTCTCATGACTGCATAGCTTTCATCCAAGACTCATTCAGTTTAGTCATCTGAGAAGGAGTAGAATCACTGATCCTCCACGTCAAGCAGAGCCAGCGGAGGCGGTCCAGGAATCTGGCTAAGATACCGCCTGGATTCCTCTCTGGGAAGTGTCTCTACTGATGAGCTTGGGACACTTCTATGTCCCCTCAGATGAGCTGTGAGAGGTGGCTGTGGAGAGGTCTGGGCCTTTCTGCCCACACCGCTGCTACTGTGACCCGAATTTGGATACATCGAAGTTAATGGGATGGACGGATGGAAGGACGTCCTGTAATGTGCCATACATTTGTGGAAACAAGTTTGTCTTTTTGGTTTTTTTCCCCCCATCTCTACTTTTCACATTTTAAGATTGGGATTACAATGAACTGAACTAAATTTGAATGTAATCATACATTATTTAACCGATTATTTAACCAGATAGCTCACCATGGCAACAGGAAACACATGTATGAAAGCTACAGTCCTCATGTAGTATGGTCTGTGGCCTCGTCCCCCTCTCTGCCCCCATTTCCTGTTCGATTGGTCCTAATCATGATAATTCAGCTCATGTGCCTCATATATGTTATACATATGTGATGGCATCCGTTCATGACCTTCGCTTGTGTGAGTGAATGTGCTGAGCCGCAGACAGCGTAAACCACTCAGCAGTTTACTGTAAACAGACCTGGAGCTCGTCTGAGACCCGTCTCTGCACAGTTTCTTCAGCACGCCAAAGACAGTAATATCCCTGCTGCTCAAAGGGGACGCAGATAAGCGCTGTCACATGAAAAAGAAAGTCCAGCTTCTTTCAAGTCTACAGTTTTTCGTGTCAGATTATATCAGAACATCACATGGTCCTCACCACATCTTAAAATGAGCGATAAGTTAAAGTAATTGTTTGTTAATATTTCAGTTCAGTTCAAATTTATTTGAATTACAATACAAATTGTCTCCAGGCGCTTCCTCATGTTGCATTTATGTGCAGGTCTCTTAACGGCCCTCCATTGCATTCCTTTCAGGAGAGGGCTGGACTAGATTTGACTTGTTTAAGATCGTTATCCTGATGGATGACCAAATCTTAGCCAAGCTTAAGATGCCAGACAGAAAGTCTCACATTCGACTCAAGCCCGAATCATTACCCTTCCACCTCCGTGTTTGACAGTTTGTGTGAGTTGTTTGTTCTGATGTTCTGCATTTGATTTTCACCAAGCAGTCATGCTCATTAAAATCAATCATCTCCCTTCTTGTCCGGTCTCTTTGAAAGAAGTGGTTTCAAAAATCTTTTTTCAAACAAACCTAAGCTGTCTGCTCTATGTTCTTTGTGTTAACGTACCCCTGAATGCTTCACATCAGCAGCAACACTTGATCAACAACACTTGGCCGCCTCTTACGGCTACGGTTGACGTCAAAGGGGTTTGTCCAGTTCTTCATATACAGTTTAAGGGACTGATGTAGGACTGATCTTGTGAAGTGCTGCCCCCATGTGGTCAGAGGTGTTATTTTAATATAGCATGGCTTTAAAAAACAATGGCCCCATGCAGCATTGTCATGGTTTGTTGTTAATTTAAACTTGTATTTGGATAATTTTCTTTTCTTTTCTTTTTTTTTTAAAATTTCAGTTCCTGGTGACGACTACATGTTTTCATCCTGTTAAACATTTCAACTTTATTTTTTGTAATGTTTGTTTCTTCCAGTATGGCTACGCTCCTCCGCCTCGAGTTTAATCAGTGCTTCGTCCAGATGTGTTTACACTCTCGCTGCTGTTAAGGTGCCTTAAAAGAAAGTTTCCACCAGAAGCCTGACAAACAGTTTTATGGTTGTGGTTCAGGAGTACATCACTGACACACACTTTCCGAGGTAGCCAGTAGTGTACAGTAAATATTAAAATCACTGGATTAGGAAGAAAGAGAAGAGAAGAGAAAATATAAACAAGAGCAGCTTGAACTCTACGAACATGAACTTTTCTGCATACGTGTCTACACATTTCAAGTCCAGAGAAAGACTGCATATTCATCTCGCTGCAGTGTGAGCTCTGCTGTGTGGTTGTGCACTGTTGACTCACTGACATGGGTGCAATGATATCAGTGAGTCATTCGTCCTCCTCCTGCTGAACCTCTCCCTACCTCTAACACTCCTCTCTATACTTCTCTGTATCCCTTCTCCTCCTATGCCCTCCTCGGGGCTCTATAAATCGTCTATATCAACAGAGTCAGGGACGCTGCACAAACAGGGCCGGAGGGCGAGGACACAAGTCCAGACGCACAAACGCTTCTGTTTAGTTCAGTCTGCTGATCAGAGAAGTGAACATATCCTCAAGAATGGGGGAAAAAAGAAGCAACGCCTTTATTTAAGGTGATTAATGATCATTAATTATAGCTTTAGTTTTAATGAACTCGTCTGCTCATTCCTGCATGGTGAGAACATCCTGTCAGACTCCATTCCTCCAGAATCTGACAGTTTAATGTTGATGGCAGCTGTGAGTGACAGCTGCACATGGGCTGTTTCTGACGCACTGAACATTTTATCAACTATCACAAGATGGTATTTAAAGGCACTGAGGTCTCTCACTTTCTACAAAATACTACATCATTAAAGCACAAGGAGCCATCATGGAAGAACTGGAACATGCAGTTTGTTGAATGACCACTAGGGGCTGGCTCCAAAAGCGAGTCAATCTCCAGAGACCTCCATGTTAAAATGTCCATCCTGACAGCTGAAATAAATATGATCGCAGCCTGGTTAAAAATGGTTTACTTCTCCATAGCTAGATTTCATATCTATGACAAATATGTATGGGGGTTCATTTGTTTATACTACATCAGGTAAAATTATATATATCCACAAATTTCCACAATTTGGGGGAACAATCTAATGTGAGATCAGTAGATAACGAATTTCCAGAATGTTCCGCTGTGTGATTGAACATACGCTGAATCATGGCTGTAACAGAAATAAATCTGAGAGTATTTCAGGATCTAAACGCAGTGTCATCATGTCGTTAGCAGGTAGCTGCTAACATGCTAATTCACTGATGACTTTAAAGTTAGCGCTGTCCTAGTGGTGTTGGTGTGCTTTAAAAAGAAAATACATAAAATCAATAAAAGGAAGTGTCTGTCTTCTTTATTTGAGTTTCACATTCTTCCCGTTTCTCCGTTGTATCTGGTGCTGTTGTTGCTAGGCTACTGTGCTGTGTAGATGCTATTTCATGGTGCGTTCCTATTGGTTGGTTAGCTAACAGAGATTGTAGCGGCAGAGACAGGCGGTCACACTCTAAGATGATTCCTCCAGATTTCTGACACTGCAGATATCTGTCTCAGCCGTCTTTGGTCGTCCATCTTTGCTCCTGTCTCCAGATCTGCCAGCACCATTTTTGAGCTCTGATGGCTGATTTCTCTCACGACTGTGCATGTTTAATCTGAGATGGTCAAAATCGTAAAGTGTGAATCCAGCAAACACAACATAATCATGTCCTTGCTTAGTTTAAAAAATAAATAAATAAAAGTTTCTGTGGCTTCAGTAGCTTTTATTGAAAGTGGAGCACATGTGGGCAGAGAGAGGGGCTGGGATTTAAACCTGGACTGGTTGTATGAGCACTAAAGTCTAGATATATGGGGTGTCTGCTGAACCAAGTGAGTCTGACAGCCTAATCACGCCAACTGTAAGGATTATATTGCTCATCGTGCTATTAATTATACTAATAGACCACCCTGACCTGCCCTAGATGGGCCTTGAAGGGCCTGACCACAAAGATGGCTGCCTTCAGCAGCAGCTACCTTCACCCGAGGCTGATGCTGGTGAAGGCTGCCGACTTGCTAGATGCCTTTGTCCCCCTGAGAGGACACACCCACCTTATTTCAGTGCCAGTCTTAGCTTATGCTAACCTATATAGCTAATTAATATTACTTCACATTTATTTTGATCAAATCTGTCCAATCATCCTCATTTCAACTGCTAAAATTATAACTAGCAGTCAGCTAGCGAGGTTAGACCTGTAGTTTGGCTACAACCGGGGATCCATGGGGGACCCTGTACAGTCGTCATGAATGTGAAATCTAAGTTTTGAGAACACAACTAGATTCTGAGCCAGACTTTAAATGTGTTCATTTCTGCTCCAAAGGTGGACATTTTAAACATGGGGTCAATGGGGATTGACTCATTTTTGGAGCCAGTCCCTAGTGGTCAGTCAGGGAACTGCAACTTAATTCTTAATTCTGCAGTGCATTCAACCTGGGAGTTGGAATGTGGCCATTGGTGTTCCAGACGTAACACCAGGAAAGTTCCAATTCTTGGATTATTTAATATTGGGAGGAGTCAACTCTTGCCAAAACTGCATGAACCATGACTCTGGAAAACAGTCTTGAAAGCCAGTCTTCAGAAACCTGTCTGTGCCATTACACTGGGTTAGTTCAATTCTCTTTGCAGTCTATGGTAGCTGATCAAAAGAAAAAAAACTTTTAAGAATTCCATTTGCTTTACCCATGAATGTTGTGTCTTCCTGGTGAGTGTTAACTCAGCCTGTGAAAGCTGTTGTCCAATCTCATCTGGGGTTCTGCAGGACTTTTGTGAAATCCCCAATGATGTCATCAGAGGCTATGTCAGATTCAGCTTGTAGACTAAAAACTGTTGAAAGAAACAACTGGAAACTATTCTTCTGCAAAAAATACACTTATACTTAACTGTTATTCTGAGTAAATAACACCTGATAAGCAATATTTTTTTGTGTCAGAGCTCATCTGCTGTCTAGAAAAATGCTAAAGGCAACAGAAACCCGGCAACATACCCCCCCCCCCGCCAGATACTGTGACTCGAGGTTCAAATGTGTGATATTATTTGCAGCTGCAAATAATATCCAACAAGTGTTTCACTGACATAAGAAAATGAGAAAAAATAAATCCAGCTGTTAAAATGTCATTTCTTTTCTTTGGTTGAAATTTTCTGGGAGGAGCGAATGAGCCGAAGGAAGAGAAACAGTGAGCAGTGTCAGGCACATCATCTTAACAGAAAGCTTGGATTACACACTTGGGATCAGAGTTGGAAAAATGTGAATTCACCATGATGGAGCAGTAATATGGAATCCAGCATTTTTGGAGCTTATACTATATAAGTGCATAAAATCAGGTCAAATCTTTTTCTAAAATCAGGCTCACTCAATCCAAACTTCTCAAAGGAACAAAACTGGGGTTTTATTTATGAAACCACCATATGTCATATGTTACCAGTTTGAGCTTCTCAAATCAGAAATCATTGCTGGTAATGCAGGTTTTGGGCTGTTGCGCAGCACAGATGGGGACTCGCATCACAATGAAGTTTTCCACCACGAAGTCTTGTCTGCCAGAACGCCGTTCCCTTCCCCGTCATCAGACGCAACCTTGCAAATATCCACGCAGAGACCACAGTTGACAATGGCTTCCTCATACATGGCATCGATGACATTTAATGTGAAGTTTGGTTACAGCGGCTTCATACACAACGGCGAATAACAGACCTTCCATCTCAACATCTGTGGTTGTAGAATTAAAGAAATGACCACATTTAATTTCATCCAACACTTGAGAAGTCATCCTGAGATGATGATTTCTCATCTGGCTCACTTCTGTTGCACACGTCTCTGTTGGTCTCACATTTCTAATTCACTCGTTTTCATGCTCATCTTCAGACCAAAAGGAGAAGGTGAATTTTGCTGTATGTATGCTGCTCATTTGCTGTTTCATGTGTACACACTTGTTTGCTGCGCCACGTACGTTCAGCCACGAGCGCGCGTACCTCCTTCGTCTGGTGTCATGCATGTGAGCCACTTGCAAGTGGGCCACATTCATTCGATCACACACGTGCAGAAAACATTTGCTTGGTCATCCATGTTTGAGCAACACTTGGTCGCGCATGTGAGGGCATCATTAATTTGGCCCCATTCGTTCTGTTGTGCATGTGGACCTCCTTCATTCATTCATCATCACATGTGAGCCACTTGGTTGGTAATGCTTGTGTGGGATACATTCACAAGTATGTGTGACAAAACACTTGGTTTGAGGGCATCATTTGTTGGGTCATATGTGAGCCACATTCAATTAGTTGTGCACGTGGACCTCCTTCCTTTGTTGTTGTGTGTGAACCACACTTGCTCATGTGCATGTGTGGACCACATTCATTCGGTCACACACACGCGGGGACATTTATGCGGTCATCCGTGTGTGAGCCGACACAGTATGCCCTCTCTGTGTTTGGGCAGCTGAACGGCGACAGGCTCCCAGCTGGGTGAAACCATCTACAGTTTCGCTCACTTTAACCTTCACCCCAGCCCCGCCTGCTGCCCCTACGACACACAGGGATGGAGGGGGGATAACGGGTGAAGCGAAGTGCTAAAAGAGATCACAGGATGTGCAGCAGAGTGTGAGAGCATCTGACATGCTGAGCAAATCAGGAACAGTTTGAAAAACAAAGTGGGGGTTAATAGGGCAGTGGGACACAGGTCACAGCACCTGAGTTCCTGTCCCCCAAGCGTTTCCATGGGCACCACATCACTTAGCAACCACCCCCTGTTTCCTGCTACTCCTCCTCAGGCAGTGATGCTAGACTTTCTTGAGTGCAGCAGCAGCAGGAAGGAGGATGAATGAATAAGTAAAGACTTTCCCTTCTGCTCCTTCATCATATTCAGTTAAACAGGCCTTCCATATGGAATAATTCAGTGGGTGGAGCCTAGCGGAGCGACGTGGCAGCGTGAAGACAACAGCAGGCAGGAGAGTGATATCACCACCAGACAAAGTGCAGCTCAGGATTTCTACGATGTGACGGCATGGAGTGGAGCCGCTGCATGCATGTGTTGTAATACTCATAAGTCAGCGCACCAAAGCATTGTGGGGGATCTAGCCATGGCAAGAATAGAAATATCAAAGGGATTTTGAACATGTGTCACACAAGCCAGAGGTGGAGATGATGAAAGGGGAGTTTTAAATTGACAAGAATGAGGAGGAAAAGTGAAACGGAGAGGGCCAGATTTATCCACTTCAGGGTAATTCCACCCCGTCCTCCTTCTCCCCCATCTGTCTCTTTCTCTTCCTCTTTCTGCCTCCGTCCTCCTCTCTCGTCGGGGCACCGGGTCTTTTGATCAGACGCTGAAGCTATAAACATTACCAGCTGGCCTTGAGCTCCACATGAAGAGGTCAGCCGAGTCAGGGGGACGGAGGGGGGAGGCAGAGGGGGCTGCTTTTTCTAGAGCAGTAACTCTACTCTGGGCCACCGGCGGCATCCATAGCAGACATCTGGGAGAACTTCTCCATTTCAGCAACACTCTGATTCAGCTAAAAACAAACCCTCTGTATAACACACACAATCTACCACGCTAGAATAGATAATAACGTTGTCTTCCTCTTTTCTTCATCTTACGAGCAAGTGGTGACACTGCTACCATGTTTTCTGCGGTCACAGGTAGCACACTGGGCGGCAAGAAGACGGAGGGAGGTTGTGATTTGCTATTTGCATGCCAGTGAATTTATCATTCATGAATGAAAACATCTAAATATTCCCCGGCTGACCTTTGAGAGCTCAGTTGTGTTTCTTTCAGGCAAACGGATCATGTTTCACTTACGCCTGAAATGTGACTTGGTGCAGTTGAAACAATCCCCGAGGAAAGTGTGAAGCGTTCAACATTTGAAATATTTAGTTTAGTTTTTTTGGGGGGTTTTTTGTGTGTGTGTGTGTGGGGGGGGGTTGTTGAATGTGAGTTTCTGTGCTTTCAGTGTTTCTCACCAGGCCAAATCAAATTAAAAAAAAAAAAAAGAAAAAAAAAAAAGTGCTGACTGATCCACT